>JACGCM010000083.1:0-60360 GCA_014058105.1 Kingdonia uniflora | reverse complement strand
AATTTATCACACCGCTCACAAACCGGAACCACATGTAGACTCCCCCTATCCCCCTATAACATTGTTATACATAAGTCCAATAAAACAACTACTAAACATAATCCATAATCCTGTCAACACAAACCTCAAACTAACTAACTCTATTTACTCCCTACTACAAACCATTACTTGTTAATCAAATCATTACAACAAGACATTAACACATATTTATCTTGTTTGTTTATCATTCTTAATCAATAAAACCAACAAACTACCAAACACCAGAATATAACCTTGTGTACTACCGCCAGCACACGCCTACGCGTACTTTTGCTTTTGCTCTCAGACTCATTCTTGCGTTCCTTCTTGCTCAATCATGCTTGAATCCGACTTAATCTCCTACTTCGCAATTATAGACACACAAATCCAATGACGAGCAAAGCAATTCGCACTAGAGATATTGTTTTTAGGTTAAAAGTGTGAACAGTACCCCACACAGAACTATTATAGAACCACTAACTGTTTTTGATTGGACACCACTTCGCACGCATTCAACTCCTCAAGGGGTGAAGATTAGTGGAGAGAGTGACCGGTTGGTGGCGTTGTGGTTACAGAACGATTGTAGAGAAGTTGTTTTGATACGGCGAGATTGTCGGAGATTTTGTTTTTTGTTAGGATTTGGCCAAATTTTGTATTGGAGAAGGGGAATTCTCAATTTTGAATGATGGCATTTTTGGCGGGAAACAGGCGAAGTGTCTTCGAGATGTTGCTGAGTTTCCTGAAATTCAACCAAAATTAAACTAGATTAACAAGTTATCAATGTTTATTATTAAAATAAAAAGGCATCGAGAACTGAGCATATTTGCTACTAATCGAAGATAGGAATATGAATTAAATCATATTAATTGTATCGAGAACTGCAGTATTAATTATAAATACAAAATGATAGTAGCAGACAGTAAAGTAAATGATTGAAAAGCCTACTGGTGGCCTTTCAAGCTCGAAGCTTAGTCTCGATAATGATATGATTATGAATATATGAACTTATGAACATATATATGTATCACATATGATAGAAAGGGTTGAAGCTTACCATCCGAGCTGACCAGAAAAAGTTGATGAACTTTTTTGATGTTATACCTGGTCAGTTCAATTCAAATGTGTACGACTTGTTTAGGGTATGTGGGGTGATTAATGGTCGACTTGAGGCCAGGGGTTTGGAGTTGATCTGTGTCGATGATTTATGTGTGTACTACACACTAAAGACGAACCCAAAAAAGCTGGGTTACTACTATTTGGTGAGGTTCCTTAAAAGACCATTGTTTTATGATATGGTGTCAACAGGGGGGCGTTATAGCGATGAAAGGTTACTTGTTTCTGGTAACTATCAGTTCGACAAGACGAACCCTGGGGAGTCCCTAAAGAGAAAGACATTTCATCTTGGTTTGTGGTTAGGTAACTTATAATTATCGATGTTTGAGATATGGAAAATATGTTGTATGTTTGTAACTGTTTTTGCATTTGTGTGCAGCTTTGAAGGAGCTCGATAAAAATTCTGAAGTGGAAGAAGAATTGTAGATGGTAAGGAAGGGGTTTTTTGGTCGTATCGATTTGGTCATCGACCAGGGTTTAGTGGGTACCTTGTTTGAAGAGGCAAGGTTGAAAAGGTCGAGGGCTAAAGGTGCAGATATTCCAGCTATCGATGAGAAGATGTCTGCAAAGAACAAGAGAGTTGCAGATAGCAGTCTTCCTCTGGAGAATCCTTCTCTGGCAGGTTACAACACTGACATGGAAATATATGCGATTCTAGGAGTATCTCTGGATAAGAGGAAAAAGACAAGGGGAGCGGATGAGGATGTTCCTTCATTGCTTCCGCACAAGAGAACTACTCGACAATGGACAATAGAGGGGGCAGTAAAAACTATGAAAATAGTGGCTGCACTAGATGGTCATCCTCCACGAAGCTCAGGGAGTGTGCCGCTGTAGAAGACAGATGTGGAAGGAACCTCGAAGAATAGATGTCGGGTACAGACGCTCTGGAGACTGAGGTAGATGATTGCTTGATTGGGGCTCATAGTTTGGTGTCATTTCTTAACGGGGGTAGCCAAAATATGTCAAAGGCGAGGAATTTTTCTATTTTGTTACGATTAAAAAAACTAGTATGTCATTCAAATACTCAATTTATAAATGTACTGCAGATTACGAAGTTACTAACGGAGGCCAAAGGGCATATTGTTGGTAGTAGTGACCTGGACAATCAACTGCTGCCTTATAAAAACATCGAGAAGGACTTGACGAGGGAGAAGGAATTGTCGATCAGAGATAAGAAGGATCTGAATGCAAGCCTCAACACTTACAAGTTGGATGCAAAAAGGGCAAGGGATGCTGCTATTCGAGAATTGAAGAAGACCTTGGAGAATGAAAACGTGGAGGCTTTGGCGATGCAGAGAGCCAACTTCGAGAAGGATGTAAAAGATCAGGTTGCCAAGGCGCGAGAAGCAATACAGTTGGAGTATGGCAAGATTCTTGACGAGGTTAATGCAGATAAACTGGAGAAGTGTAAGCAAGTCATAGAATATTTTTTTGGGGCAGTGTAAGGAGTTGGAGGTGAGGAAATGGTTTTACAAGAGGTTGGCAAAGTCTTGTGGTGATGTATACGAGGATTCAGGCTCAGATGAGGAAGTGTCGGGGATTGGAGATGTTCGTGATGAGACAGAAGTTGTTGAAGATGTTGTGATGACAGAAGCTGGTGCATCTTTTCACGAGGAATTAGTTATGTGCTTGTACCAGAGGGTGCTCTTAATGTGAATGAAGTCATATCTTCTCCCGTAGAGTAGAAAATGTTTGTAAGCAAAACTTAACTGTTGGAAGAATGTAAAAGTAGTCAGTGGGACCAAAACAATTCGTTTTTTGTGTAGGATAACATGCCTTTCGTTTATCGAAGTTGTAAAATTCGAGTAAAATAGATGTATGCTATAAAAAAATGTTTGATAAGAATGATATGTAGAGTATAAACTCAGGTGGTAGCAGAATTTGTGCAAAATGAGGGCCATAAAATGGCAAGTAACGGGATTTATTCCAGTGTGTATCCTTAATGGGATAACTGGATTTTAATTCGAGGAGAAAATAAAAATATTGTAATATTAAGAATAGCGAAGTAAAGCGTTAAAGTAAATGGTAGCTTATCTGGGTGCATACGATGAAGTATGGAGCAAGATCATGTCGATATTGGAAAGATGAATGTTTGTCTGGATGCATACTAGAAAGTTTGCATCGAGATCAAGTCATGATAGTAAAGATGGTAGCTTGTCCTGATGCATACTTATTAAATATGGTTTAAAGATAATGTCGATATTGGAAAGATGAATGCTTGTCTGGATGCATACTGGAAAGTTTGTATCGAGATCAAGTCATGATAGTAAAGATGGTAGCTTGTCCTGATACATACTTATGAAGTATGGTTTTAAGATCAAGTCGATATTGGAAAGATGAATGCTTGTCTGGATGCATACTGTAAAGTATAGATCGAGATCAAGTCATAGTAGTAAAGATGATAGCTTGTCCTGATGCATACGTATGAAGTATTGATCAAGAGCAAGTCGATATTAGAAAGATGAATGCTTGTCTGGATGCATACTGTAAAGTATGGATCGAGATCAAGTCATAGTAGTTAGGATGGTAGCTTGTCCTGATGCATACTTATGAAGTATGGATCAAGATCAAGTTGATATTAGAAAGATGAATGCTTGCCTAGATGTAAATGTTAAGTTGGATCGAGATCAAGTCATAAATAGTAAAGATGGCAGCAAAAAATGTTTATTTGAAATGGTGAAAACTGTTACAAATGTTTATCTGTAACACTTTTTCAACTGAGCTGTGTTCCATGGGTATTTAACTTTGACATCATCTTGTTATCAGCCAGTATGTCCCGCTATCTGTTTTGTCATTGACAATGTAGGGCCCTTCCCTATTTTCTAATAATTTACCAGGATTCTTAGATCAAGTACTATCTTGGATTCTTCAAAGGATAAGGGCACCAATACCAAATTTTCTTGGTCAAACTTTCTTGTTAAAAGCATTTTTTAGTGTATCATGATATCGTCCCAAGTTCACAATAGCCTTGTCTCTTGTTTCTATGATCTAGTTAAGGTTGCAGAGGAGACCGAGTTCATTGTCTGCATCTAATACTTTCCTTCGGGCACTTGGTAGGTCGAGGTCAGAAGGGATTACTGCTTCAGTACCGAAGGCCATCATGAAAGGAGTGCAACCAGTTGATGTCTGAGGAATAGTTCGGTATGCCCATAGAATGCTGAGAAGTTTATCGACCCATCAGCCTTTTCTATCATCGAGACGCTTTCGTAGACCTGATTTGATACTTTTATTTATGGCTTCTGCTTATCCATTGCCTTGAGGGTAGTACGGTGTAGAAGTGGAGAGCTATATTTTGCATTTTTGGAAGAAGGCGAGGACTTTGTTGCTAATGAATTGTGTGCCGTTGTCAAATCGTATCATTTGTGGGTAGCCGAACCTGGTGATTATGTATTCCCAGAGGAATTTGATAACTACATTTTTGTTTATAAGACACAGAGGAGCTGCTTCGACCCACTTTGTGAAGTAATCTATGGCTACAAGAATGAATCTACGATTTCTCGATGCTGGGTGAAAAGGTCCAATGATATCGATCCCCCATGGTTTGAATGGCAAAAGGACATTACTAATGTGTAAGTCGAGTGCTGGGCTTTTGATGCCTTGAGCATAAATTTAGCATTTGTATCACTTCCGTACAAATTCTTCGCAGTCTCGTCTTATTTTTGGCCAGTAGAGTCCTTGGATGAATGCTCATTGTGCTAACGATCTTCCCGAAATGTTAGCACCATAGATACCTTCATGAAGTTCCTAAATCTTGGTTTGTGCTTGTTTTTGTGAGATACTCTCAATTAGTGGTCCTCCTCTTATTATACGATACAAGATATGATCTTGTACTATGAATCTAGGGTACCTGACTAATAATGAACGGGCTTCCTCTTTGTTGCTAGGGAGGATGTTGGAGTTAAGGTAAGTGTAGAATTGTTTTTGCCGGTCTTTAGGATCTGTGTCTTTGGCAATAGTGATCTGCATAGTTTATTGTATGTCAAGGCTGGAATGATCTATGATCTCGATCTCTAATGATCTTTGTTTACTGTTTCCGACCATGGTGGTGACCTAACCTAATGCATCGGCATGACAATTTTCTTTTCGAGGTAAATAAGAGATTGATGACTATCTGAAATTTTTCATTTTTTCTTCGACAAGGACTGCATAATCAACCATTTTACCCATTGTACGGAATGTCTTGTTGTAGTGATTGGCAACGAGCAAAGAATCAACGTAAACAGCTATCTCTTCTGCGCCAAGTGTGATTGCAAGATCGAGTCCTTGGAAGATGGCTTCGTACTCAGCTTCATTGTTTGTAGTGTAAAAGTTAAGCTTAATGGCTTTCTCAATGCGATGGTTGGATGGTGTAACAAGGACGATGCCAATTTCGGATCTCTTTATTCCAACTGATCCATCTGTAAAGAGTCGCCATCTAGTACTCTTGGACCATGCGTTAGGTTCTGTGTTGGAGTCATTAGTAAAGATTTCTTTGAGTTCTTCCCAATCTAGATCTTCGATTGGAAAATCTGTTAAAAAGTCAGCAACTACATATCCTTTTATTGAAATTTTTGTTTTGAAGAAGATGTCATATTCGCAAGGAGAACTGACCATTGTTGAATCTTTTGAGATTTCTCTTTATTGGAGAGTACCAGTTTGAGGGGGTACTTAGTAATGACTTTGATTGGGTGAGCTTGGAAGTACGGACGAAGTTTTTGAGAGCAGTAAACCAAGGCTAGCAGGTGTTTTCTGTAGTAGTATACCTTTTCTCAGCAGGCATGAGAGTTTTGCTGATAAAGTATATTGGTCTTCTCAAATAAGAACAGGGCTGATGGAGTCTTTAGTTGTGGATAGATACATTGTTAATGTTTAACCATCAACTGAAGTACTCATAATAGGAGGATACCCCAAGTATCATTTAAGATCTTGGAAGGCTAATTCACATTCAGGAGTCCAAAAGATCTTTGTTTGCTGTTTCTTTGTGCTTGCAGCGGGATTGCCTGGAGGAAGGAGGTAAAGAAGTTTGGAACAATTAGATGACTTAGAGATAAATCTGTGAAGGTCGGCAATTTTGCCTGCGAGTTTTTGCACATCGTTTTTTGCTCGAGGAGATGGCATTTCCATAAGTGCTTTGATTTGTGCCGGATCAATTTCGATTCCTCTCTTGCTGACCAGGTGGCCCAAAAATTTGCCAGATACGATACCAAATTAGAATTTTTCGGGGTTGAGTTTCATTTGGTATTTGCGAAGGATATCGAAGATGGCTTGGAGGTTGTTTGGATGGTCTTCTCTCTTCAGGCTTTTGCAGATCATATCATCGATATAAACTTCCATGATTTTTATGAGATAATCTTTGAACATTTGGGTTACAAGCTATTGGAAAGTAGCTCCAACATTTTTTAATCCAAATGGCATCACCGTATAACAGTAAAGACCTCATTCAGTAATGAAGGTAGCTTTTTCCTGGTCGTCTTTGGCAAGTGGAACTTAATTGTAGTCAGAGGCAGCATCCATCATGGATAGAAGTTCATGCCATACAATGGAGTTGAGAAGTTATTAAATCAATGGCAGTGGAAATCTATCTTTTGGAGTAAATTTGCTGGGTTCCGTGAAGTCCACACAAACTCTGGTCTTTCTATTTTTCTTCGGGGCTACCATAATATTAGAAACCCATTTCGGATATCTAGCTTCTCAAATGAATACAACCCAAAGGAGTTTATCAATTTCTTCATTTACAGCGTCGCGAAGGTGAGGTGCAAGCTTTTGCCATTTTTGAATGACGGCTTTGCTATCAGGAAGGAGGTTCAGTCTATGGCATGCAATTGAGGGATCTATGGCTGGCATTTCTTGGAAAGTCCAAGCAAAGATGTCGATGATCTTTTTAAGGAGCTGGATCATGGCTTCTTTTTTATCGGTTGATAATTGGGAGCCGATAAAGGTGTGACGCTCAGGATCATCGAGTTTTATGGGTTTAACCAGTTTGGTGTCATGCTGCTCAAATATGGGGGGGTGTTTCCTTCTGTAGTTGCTATGCTTTGAGAATTTTTACAGTATATGGTCGTATTTTTGCGCATACGTACAACTGCTTGACTACCTTTGATTTCACAGACTCTGTGGTCTGTTAGAAACCGCAAGGCCAGATGGTAAGTGAACAGTATAACTTTGATGGAGTGTAACCAACTTCATCCCAGAATTCTTAAATATTAGGATTCTGCATTAATGACAAAGAATTTGATGAATGTGGTTTCAGATCCAACCTGAACTGGTAAAGTTATCTCTCATATGGCCGATTCTCTTGACCCGTTGAATTCGGTGATTATTGTTGTCAAAGCTTTAACAGAATCGGTTAGTCCTAGGACCTCGATTGCTCTGCGAAATAGTATATTTGTTGCGCTTCCAGTATCGATGAGTAGTGTATGTATGTAGTCATGTCCTACTTTAAGCATAATAACAAGAGGATAATCGTGAGGATACTGTACATGGGTGGTAGCACAGTCTTCAAAGGTGATATGGTATGGACGTTTGAATTTGCTCGAGGAGGGAAGAAGTTTTGTAGATTTGTCTGAGGAAGTCATTTTATAGCAGGATGTAATCCGATCGTCTTTCTTTCTTTTCTTTTCTTTTTCGATCTCAATCATGTACAGGTGGCGAGCTTGCCATTGGACTTGATTTTTTTCTATGTCTTTATGTTTGGCTTCATCTTCGAGAAACTTCTGGATGTTGATGACATAATTATGAAGACTTCTAGCTAAGAGGATGTGATGAAAGATTTGAATGAGAGAGTAGCAGTTGTCAGTTTCATGGCCGTGCACATTATGATAGTGGCAGAGAGGTTTGATAAGGATATCCGTAATGGTTTGCGGTACTCGATAACACTTATCCTCTTTTATCGTTTGTAAGATAGTAGAGAGAGTTATTGTCATTGGTGGTAGAACCGAGACTGGCCTGTCTGGTCTACCGTCCCGTCTGCGATTGTTGTCAGTGTTCCTGCCGCATTGCTTAGGTACTTCAGTAGTTATAGATCTTTGAGGTGGAGTCAAAATTGGTTCTCGAGAATGGACTCTAGAAGAACTTTTCATCTTGTCCTTCTTTGATCGTTCTAATTCGATGTAATTGTTAACGACATCAATCAGTTCGGTAATAGTCTGTGGCTTGTGCAGTATAAGTTCTTCTCGAACATTAGAGTCGATGTATAGGGCGGAGGTAAGCACAGGAACGATGATTTTGCGATCGGAGTTCCTAATTTTCCATGTTTCTTGTAAGAATTATTTATAAAAACTTGCCAAGGTTTCCTTGGCGCCTTACTCGAAGAAAAATAAGGAATCCAGAGTTATTTCTCGCACCTTAGCGTGAACATAATTGGACTCGAATTGGCGTTGCAATTGACTGAAGGTAGTGATGGAGCCTTCTTGGATCGAGAAACCCTGTCTGGATTTCATGACCTGGATCGGGAAGTTTGTAATCTGTCATCTCTTGGGGTCGCTCTTGACCGATTATCACTTCGAGCTCGTGGAGGTGACGTTTGTCTAATGGTGAGTTGATCCTGAGTCCTTCTTAGTCTGTCCATCTCTTTTTGATGTGTTTGACTTTGATGGTCCAGGGAATTCCTTTACTCGTCTCTCTCTACTTGAAGAGATTCAGCGTGCATACGCTGATCTTCCATTTTAGGCCTTTTCTGCCACCATTTGTTTTTAAAGCTCGACGACTACACCACGAAGGTCGACTGCTACTGGTATTAGATTGTTGTCATGATCTCACACCATACTGGATTGGCTTCTGATTCATATTAGTCATTGTAAGGTTGCCAGATTAGTGTTGGCAAAGAAAAGTGTGGCAATTCCCATAGATGGTGCCAATTGAATTGGCATGTTTTCTAGATGGAAAACCTTCGCCAATATTGTTTGTAAGGAAAAATTTAATAAGGAGTTGAACAAACAAGATTTTACGTAAAAAATTTAGTAAAGTCTGAGAAAAACCACGACCTCGAGGAGGATTTTTATGTAAAATCAAGTAAGATGTTAGTTAGAACACATTTTTAGAGTGATGTTGGGGTTAGGAAGTAAGAATAGTAAAAGATTGCCCTCCTTTAAATCTATTCTCTGCCTGTATTTATAGTGATACAGGCAGTTTTACAAAAAGAAAGAAATAGTTTCCTATTCTGGGGGGAGTGGGCAAACTTTGCGGATCTCTAACAGTTTTTTCTTGACCAGGCTTTAACGGCTACTTTTGGTAAGTCGAGGACTTATAGTATCTTCTAGAATGCTGAGTTGTCTTCGACTATGCAATGTTGGGCTATCTTTGACTATACGATGCTGGGCTGTCTTCGACTATGTAATGCAGGCTTATTCTTTGTCAAATATGGGGAATATGCTACTACACATATGTCAATACTCCTTGGAATATCTAGCTAAATTTCATTATAATACCCTACTCAATCTCTCTACAAGTGTAATAAATTAGTACATAGTAGATTCATATCACCAAATCATCCTTGAGGTCATGGTTTTTCTCAGGCTTCACTGAGTTTCCACATAAAATCTATTGTCTCATAGTCTTTACTTATAGCTAAATCATATTTACTTCATTAAAGTATTGGCAAAGATTACCATCCGGAAAACTAACCATTACAATTGGCGTTGTCTATGGGAAAACCTACTTTTTCTTTACCAGATCTTGTCCGGAACAATCACTGTCATGACCACATAAACCTCAGAAGTGCCTCTAGTACCCAAAGGAACAATGAGGACATTCCAGCAACCATCTTACCAAAAATAGTCAATTTATACAATGTTGTTGTCAAACTTCAGAAGCAGATGAAGTCCAACAATGTCCAGTGGCTCAAAGATCAAAGAATTCATACTCAAGCCTTCCAAGTCAAGAGAGATGAGAGGAAGAGAGCCATGGAACTGTAGAGTCAAACTCGTCAAAAAGAAATGGAAAGTCTATGAAGACAACAAGATAAATTCACTACTCAACAATGATCACCCTTCCCAGCCTAAAGTGGACACCAATCACGAGCCTAGAGGGAGAATTTACCAAGGGAATATTGAAACCGAACCTCCAGGTCTCGATCAAGGAACCCAAACAGAGTATCATGACATTTTTGACTCACATCATCAACATCAACCTCCTAGAAATTTGACGCACTCGCCATTAGACCCCATCACCTCCTCTGAGCAACAAGTAAGAGAACAACTGGGATCTGAAGGACAAGGAGATTTTGATCCTCAAGCTACAGCAACTCCAAACCATTTCCTACAATTTGTTACTTTGGATGACCTGAACAATCAGATTCAGGCCATACATTCCAATGATACTAATCGAAGATTCGTTCTAGAGAGGATTGAGACAAATCCTATTTCCCTTCATCTTGAGATTATGCCTATTCCAGACAACTTTCGCATGCCAAAATTTTATTAATATGTAGGCCTCACCGACCCTCTCGGGCATGTCTGACATGGCAGGGAAAGAGCATCGAGGTAAAATTTAATGTTGTTGACTTCGATAAAATTGATTCTGTAGATGTGCACCTCAGCTGGGGCAGTAGTAGGGGTGGATAGAGATTTAAGGTAAGACCCATCGAGGTAGCTCAGAAGATCAGCAATATACTAGTGCAAACGTACTGCTCTGAAGATAAGTTTGAGAGAGCGTTGGAGGGCAAAGCATTTGTTGGTATGGTGACAGTTAGATTTGTGATTGGCGCAGTAAGATTTGTCTGGTCTAACTTCGATGGGGAGAAGGACATGCCAAATGGGGTATGCCTGTATATGTGGTAGAAGGGTACTAAGGGGGGTAGTGAGTATAGGTAAAACAGGCATTGGTCACTTCTTGTGAGCTTCGGCACTGTTATCAATGTTAGGGCATTTGTGGCTCTCAGTCTCCTGTGAGACAGGAGCGATCAGGGGTGTAGGAGCAGAGTGGGAGTATTGCCGAGGTTTACTGAAGTTTGTTGTTTGCAAGGCTGGCTCTGTTTGCAGAACTCTTGAAGGCACTCGAGATCGATATAGCCATTGACCTTCAAGAGCATCTCTTCGAGTATTTTTGGTTTGTGGAGGAGTAGGTGTTCTTTTACTCAGTTGTGATCGGGCAGAGCATTCGAATATGCCAGAATAGCATTCGAGCATTCAAGGATCTCTATTTTCAGGATTCATCGAGGAATCTCCTGGTGAAGGCTTCGAGGGTCTCACCACCAGATTTTCTAAAATTAAATAGGCCATCAACTCTGACCTCTTTATTTTTGTTGAAGGCAAACTGGGCAATGAAAAGTTATGATAGCTGCTCGAAGCTTCATATCGAGCCATTTGGGAGGTTGTGGTACCATCGAAAGGGGTTGTCAATAAGGCTTATTGGAAAAAGGTGACATAACAGGTAGTCAGCCGGGGAGTAGAGGCTCAGGGAATTTTGGAATTCGAGGATGTAGGATTTAGGGTCTATGTTACGGTATTTACTGAGTTTGAGAGCATGAAAGTTTGAGGGTATTTTGATAGCCAAAATTTTAGGGCAGATAGGCTTATTGAGGCAGCTCGAGGAGTTTGCGGCTGGACTCGCGCTAACGCGAATGGCTGGCTAGCTGTACTTTGTGGTCAAAGTCCTGCTGTGTGGCATATGCAGGATGAGGGGGAGATTGGTGAATTTGAAGGTTGTGAGGTCGAGTATGCGGCATATATTCAGCACTGCATTCCCCAAGTCACTCTCGAGCAGGATGGCGTCTAGGGTATCTGGAGGAGCGGAGGGTTGAGTCAGAAAGGTCCTCTGTGGGGTGAATCCCAAGGTGGATAGAGCCGGTTGGGGGAATAGTATGGGGAAAACCTTCGACACCGGTGTGAACTGGGGTATCTAAAGGTTTGGTAAGGGTCCTAGGCGGGTGCGGGCAGATATACGCGATGGGTCTGGTGCCTGTGGGATATACGAGCAAGTTCTAAGGGCTGTAATCTCTGTAACTCACTGACGGTATTGCACAACTCATCGATTGCTCTATTCTGTATACTTTCATCGTTCAAGTGGTGACTCTGTTCAGTTTCTATTGCCAAGTAGTGGCTTTCACATTCCTGGTTTAGTTGGTTCTGGAGGTTCTCCTCTGCCTGAGCGACTTGTTGATATAATAGAGCTATTTGAGCAGCTACTCCGTTAATGGAGTTTC
Source organism: Kingdonia uniflora (assembly GCA_014058105.1). Taxonomy (NCBI): domain Eukaryota; kingdom Viridiplantae; phylum Streptophyta; class Magnoliopsida; order Ranunculales; family Circaeasteraceae; genus Kingdonia; species Kingdonia uniflora. The sequence goes on along the minus strand of JACGCM010000083.1, from coordinate 48,110 downwards.
CCACCTGGGTTGAGTTGGAATGGCGTATAGGTGCGATTTGAAGAGGAGCAGTAGATTATTGAAAAATTAAGGGAGGAGAAAAGGGAAAAAAAGGATTGGTAGGGTGGGAAGCATAGACGGTGCCAATTGTAGGGACCTAACTTTATTTAGAGTTGCAGTTGGTTCTTACAACGTGAATCCATCTTCTATCAAAAGGATACAAGTGATTGGTCTAAAGTTAGAGCTAACTAAAGCCAAATACTTGCTCAGAGGCCCGAATGTGACTCTCTGCAACCTCTGATGAAGATTTTTAAGAAAGATTATATTACTGAAGAATAATTAGAGGGTTCGAATACAGTGTGTACTGGGAGGTCGAAGGTAAAATATAAGGGGCTGGAAATGATTTTTCTAACCTCCACTTGGTTTCCCCTCTCCTCTATTTATAGAGTCACAGGAAGCTGAGTCAGCAACTGTGGGTCAGGATTACATGATTACTGCCAGGAAATCCTGATGGGATATGGGTGCTGGTCCTATTTACATTGTCACTATGACAACTATCTGATGTATCTCTGTACTTCGGCACTGTGGCGCTGTGGTCGACCTGTCACTGTAGCTCTAAGGGCCAATCATTACGATGGCTTGTCTGGTGAACTAGTTGTCCATCTTGTCATACTTCGACCATGTGTAGCTATGGTCAAAGAATGTCTATTGCGATGTGTTAATCCGTTCTCAAGGCTTTGTCTGGTGTCGAAGCTTCGGCTTCAGGGGATCTCTGGGAAGTCTGTTTTAGGGATTGATTAGGCTTTGACACATTCGAGTAGGCTGTGAAGTGGGCTTTGACTGTCGAAGGCTGCGAGCAGGCTACTACATAATTGATGTCCAAAAATTTCTTGAAGAAGAAACTAAAAGAAGGTAGGTCGACCAAGGACAGGGTCAAGGTCAAGCTCGCCATCTTTATATGATTGAGATTGAAAAAAGTAAAAAATGAAATAAAGATGACAAAATCACATCATGCTTCAAGATGACTTCTTCTGAGAAATCTGCCAAACTTCTGCCTAGCTTCAGCAAAGCAAAGCGCTCATATCACATTTCTTTAGAGGATTGCGATAACACTCATGTGAAATGCCCCATGATGATCCATTGGTAATAATGCTCAAAGTAGGACAAAACTACTTACGCATACTCATTATCGGCCCAGGAAGTAGAACAAATGTATTATTCAAAAAGGCAGTCGACGTCCGAGGCCATAAAGATTCAGTTAAAGCTTCAACCACAACTATCATAAGATTCAATGGTTCTAGATAATCGACTAGAAGAAATCACATTACTTGTTCAGGCAGGACCAGAAACAACCTTCGTCAAGTTCATCATCATTAATACCGAATCCAAATACCAGAGAATCCTAAGAAGAAGCTGGATTCACTTAATCAAGGTTGTACCTTTGATATATCATCTAGCTTTGTTCTTCCCGACTCATCACAACATTTACGATATCAAAGGAAGTTAGGCTGTAGCATGGATGTGTGAAAATACCACCACAAATTCTCATGTATCAAAGCTTCTAAAAGCATAACAGTTATAGAAAGAGCCTCCCCCAACATTCAAGTAGTATGGCACTGAAGTGGTCAAATCTATAGAACTCGACGGACCTAGGAAAAATACTTTTATTGGATATAAACTCTCACCAGAAAAAAGAAAAACCCTCCTGCAGTTGTTAACAAAAAATGCCAATATCTTTGCATGGTCTTTTCAAGAAATGCCAGGAATTGATCCTTCTATTGCATGCCATTAGTTAAACCTCGCACCATAAAGTAAGGCTGTAGTACAAAAGCGCCATAGCCTAGCCCCTGGGCTACGGAATTCAGTTAATGAAGAAATAAATAAAATACTTCGCGTCAGATTTATTGGAGAAGCTAAATATCCCAAGTGGGTCTCAAACATAGTCGATGTCTTTAAGAAGAACGGAAAAATTAGGATTTGTGTGGATTTTACCAAACCCAATAAATTCACACCAAAGGATAACTTCCCCCATCCTTTAATTTCTTACCTCATTGACTCTGTAGCAGAACATGACCTTCTCTCAATGATGGATACAACTTCGGGGTATAATCAGTCCAACTTACCGAAGAAGATCAGAAGAAGACCACATTCGTCATAAAAAGAGCCATTTACTATTACACCATCATGCCTTTTGGATTGAAAAATGTAGAAGCAACATATCAATGACTCGTCGCAAAAAAGGCTAAAGAACACTTGGGAAAAATTATGGAGGTGTTCATCGACGACATGATCAGCAAAAGCCTAAAGTGAGAAGATCATTCCAGCCATTTACAAACAATCTTTGATATTCTTCGTACATGCTGCATGAAGTTAAACCCTAAAAAATATTAATTTGGAGTTGCATCTGGAAAATTCCTAGGGCATCTGGTAAGCAAGAGAGGAATAGTCGATCTAGAACAAATCAAAGCCCTTATGGCCATGTCATCACCATGAACCAAAAAAGATGTTTAGAAACACAGAGAAGATCATAACTCTTCACATGTTTATCCCAAAGTCATCTGATTGATACAAACTTTTTTACCTTCCTCTTCGGGGAAACCCGACACCAATAACAAAGAAGCAACCCAAAGAAATCATCTGGACCCCAGAATGCAAATTAGATTTTCAGGATTTCAAAAGATATTTGGGGCATCCTCTAATAATGAGTACTCCAGTTGATGGCGATGTACTCATAATGTATATTTTGATATCAGAAGACTCAATCATTTCCGTCCTTATTCAAGAAGATAACGGAGTAGGAAAAGCCAATCTACTTTATCTGTTAAATGCTCATGCCTACTGAAAAAAGATACACAACAACTGAAAAGAAGTCACTCGCCCTGGTGTATAGTTCCCAAAGCCTTCGACCTTACTTACAAGCATATCCCGTCAAGGTCATCGCCAAATTCCCCCTCAAGCTAGAGTTTTCCAAAAAAGAAAAGTCCAAAAGGGTTCAACAATGGCATGTTTTCCTAGGAAAATATGACATCTCCTTCGAGCTACAAATATCAATTAAAAGACAAGCAATTGCCGACTTCTTAGCAGACTTTCCCGTCTTCTTAGCAGACTTTCCCGTCGAAGACCCTGAGAAGGAGAAACTCGAAGAAGTACTAGCCGATGATTCCATTACAGAACCAGACTCATCGTCAAGAAGTATAGGATAGAAATTCTTTATCGACAGATCTGTAAGATCAAGAGGACCAGGGATTGGCATCGTCCTCGTTACACCATCCAATCACAAAATTTAAAAAGCTATCAAACTCAAATTCTATGCAATAAACAATGAAATAGCTGTACACGTGGACTCATTAGTCGTAAACAACCATTATAACCAAATAATCAAAATATCGGGAAAAATGGTTGAATACGCTACACTAGTCAAAGAAAAAATAATAAAATTTACAAAAGCCACAATTTCTTATATGCCAAGAGAAAAAACTTGCCATGCTGACGCACTAGTATATATTACTGCAATGCTCGAAGACAGTGAGAAGAGAGCACTTGACATCGAAGTAATCGAACATTCCAACCTCGAAATTAACAAGCTATTCCATGCAAATCAAAGTTGTTGAAGATGACAATCCCGAAGATTGGAGAAAGCCATTCCTCACATATTTCAACTCTAATACCCTCCCCGAGAATAAAGAAGAAGCTCAATTTCTATTAGTAAAATGTCCAAGATTCAAAGTCCATGGAGGAATACTATACCGAATTACAGGCGGAGACCCACTAATCGAATGTATCTCACAGAAACAAGCCAACATAAAAATTAAAAAACTTTATGAAGGAATTGCGTTACACATGTCTCAGGTCGATCACTACTGCAAAGAACATTCACACAAGGTCTATACTGGCTGAAGATGAGGCAAGATTACAAAAAAATCGAAAATGCTACAAATGCAAAATCTACGCTCAAGACATCAAAAGTCTAGCCCTCGACTTACATGTCAGTAATGTACTCTGGTCGTTTAAGCGATGAGCAATCGACATCATTGGTCCATTCCATCCTATATCAGGAAACAGAAAATTTATCCCTGTAGCTACAGACTACTTTACAAAATGGGACGAAGCTGTACCACTTTGTCACACTAATGAAAATGAAGAGATCAAATTATTATGGGAGCACATCATCACTAAACTTGGTTGTCCACAAATGATAAGATCGGATAATGGCACACAATTCATCAGTAGTAAAGTCCACAAATTCCTCCCCAAATATATGATCCAGTTAACTACTTCGACACCGTATTATCCACAAGGATATGGCTAATCCAAGGCTATCAATAAGAGCATCAAATTAGGCTTGCGCAAATGCCTCGATAAAAATAAAGACAGATGGGTCAAAAAACTACTCAGTGTGTTATGGGCTTATAGGATGGCGCCTCGAACCTCTACAGGTTATATACCATCTATATTACATTCTAGGGTACATGTATCAAGACAAACTCTTTTTGATGAGTCTCTCGAGGTGGGGAAAAATAGATCAAGGGTATAAAATATTTGAATAATAAGAAGATAATTATTCCAACATTTCTCTTTTTAACTGCCTCAAAATCCAACGCATTAAAACCACTTAAAACTGTGCAAAATTAAACTAATTACAACCATGTGCCCTAAGATTATCACGTGCATGTTTTTACTTTTTTTATTTGAATGACACGTATTAGAAAAGGAACCCACTATCAACTACTTCTCATCCTACTTATTTCCAAGTTCAAATTTCCCTTTCTTACTTCAAACAAATGCCTCAAGTCTTCTTTCAATCTCCCATTGCATTTGCAAACATGATTTCCCTCCACCCAATTACTCTCATCCCAACATGTACATATCTTTCTCTCTCTCTTTCTAGCCTCACTGTAAAGGTTAATGTAAGTTTTTTTAAAATATTCAGATGCACAATTCCTCGAGAAAGACTATTCTCCATGCCCATATTAACTTTTCTTCCATTTGTAGAACAACGGTAAGATCTTCACGTTAACTCTCCCCCCCCCTCTTTCTAGATTAAAGACTTATTAGCCTTACACCTAAATTTGTTTTAATGAGAAAGAGTTTTTAATTTTTTAGCAGTAACAGTTTTAGTTTTTGAACTCACAGTTTCATTGGCTTCGGTATGCTTATGCTTTAATTTAGCTTTTGTTCTTACTGTTGTGGGATTTTTGGTTCAAGATTTTAATGACATAAATTAGAGAAGATGATATTAGTTTGTTTTTTTTGTTAATGTTTCAAACGTTTGATGAGAACCCAAGGTATTGTTTGCAAAGTACTTTAATTAGTTTTTGATAACATATTATTGCTGATACTCAAGGCCATATTTTCCTTATTTGCCATGTTTAATTAATGGGTACTCAAGGCCATGTTTTCCTTGAACATTAATTACCTTTTTGAGAAAATATTTTGGTTGATAGCTACTTGAGGCTTTATTTTCTACAGACATTAATTAGTTATTTTAGAATTTTTTAGTCATTCATGGATACTCAGGGACATGTTTGCCTAAGACATTAATTAATTTTTGACAATTATTTTGTTGTTGTTGATGTACTCAAGGCCCTGCTTCCCTTGGAACTATATAGTTTTAGGACCAGATATTTTTCTTTTGAAAGTACTAAAGGCCATTTTTTGACTGTGATGACTTAAACATCAAGTTATCCTTCCGACATACCAAATTCCCCGTACACACTGAAATGGAAAATGGAAAACACACCAAAAGTCAACCTAGGGCTACCACGATGAACACTGATGCGGATTTTGTGTATCACTACCGCAAGACAAACGTACAAGTGTTCAGTGGAAAAAAGATCAACCACTAAATATGTACAAGTGTTCAGTGCGCAAAATATATAAAAAAGTATATATACAAAGGACATTATCACACCACGACTAAGTATTAAAAGTAGGTGATGAGTTTCAGCAATATTACTTAAGACATGTATTTTTGTACATTGTTGTGAAGTTAGTATGTGAAATAAAGCAATATCAATTGATGAGTGTAAAATAATCATTATTATGGTATTTGTAGGTTTAAAGTTCTAATATTAATGGTTTACCAAAAACAACATTGGATGTGAAGATTTCATTCATTTGATCAATCGATTCAACCTGAAATATACACATTAATGCCACCAATAGAAGAGAAAATTAAGAAATAAACCAGAAATCTCCTATAATACACGGATACCTATGTCATGGACGTGTTTTGGCTAAGTTGAAAATCTTTTAAAGACTTTACGGAGGTGGAGATGAATTAAATATATGATCAAAAACTTTAAGTAATGTTGTAGCATATCGGATATATAGATAGTGTCGAAGGAGCGTCGAGATACTTGCCCTACAACTAATATGCATTTTAGAAATTAATTGGTACTTGAATCCTAGCTTTCTATCGCTGTAATGCCGAAGGTACGTGCTCGATCATATGAATAGCACCGGAGGCGCATCGACGTTGTTGTCGTGACTCACGCACGGGTAAATATGTTTGAATTATAAGAAATATTGATATTCCATGTTAAATCATTCTATATGATACACTCGCAAAATTTGTACGCAACATGAAGTACGAGAATTACTGGGGAAGCATATAAATGTTGAAGTATGTACAAGAGTTTAGTGTGTAAAATATATAGACATACATATATATAAGGGATATGACTTAACCACGATGGTATTTTAAGCATATAACAACATTCAGCAATATGATAAATGAAAGAATCGGATATCAAAGCATATTACTTAAGTTTTATGTATTTTTGTATAAACTTGAATAGTTCATTTTCGAGGTACTTTTCTATTGATGTAAATATAGCAATCATGTGGTTTGCCATAATTTTTATTTTCTTTTGTAATTCTAGTATAAACCATATCAAATATTAGAAAGTATTTTTTGGGTATAATTATCATCTAAATACAGGATTCTTCTAATCAACTCCATACCATACATATAATCCCGTGTAAAAGCAAAAAACATGTATCAGTTATATTCATAGTGCCGAAGGAGCGTCGTGATGTATCAGTTATATTTATAGTGCCGAAGGCGTGTCGTTATGTATCAGTTATATTCATAGTGTTGAAGGTGCATCGTCATATGCATCGTGACTTGGTTCTCAAGTATTATAATTTCTTTTTCACCTTTGAGCTCCTGTCAATCTCCTTTACAGCTATACAAACAAATAACAACAGTTAGCACTTCATCCAATAACAAAGTTAGGTAAACACATATTACAACATCAAAAGAACATAAACATGTATACCACTAACCTAGATGGCAACCTTTCCCCTTTAGAGCCTCCCCAGGGTCTTTGGGGTCAAACTCGCAGTTCCCCGACACGAGTAAACGGTCGCCAAAGTATTGCCCTCCTGTCAAGACCATTTCATACAGCAAGGGTCTCTTAAGAAATCTGGCAAGATATCTATAGCCAACTTTTTGAAGATTATGTTTCAGTGTGTAATATACACACAGGTTATCAACCAATGTCAACTACACCTCTCTTCTGCAGTCAAGCATTTAAAACTGCCACCACCCGAAATAGGTCATATACATTTGGGATGAACTAACCAAGAGCAACATCGAAGAAATTTAAAATTTTCTTTTGGTCAGCTTGAAGGGACAACTTCAAGCCTTTCTTTATCTGTTCTCGATGTACGATATCCAACCTTATATCTTCAGGGATCCCATACTTCTTGAAATTTAGAATTTCCTTTGTCTCTTCCCCATTCCCATAACACTCTTCGTCAAAATCAAGATCTGCCTCTTACTCACCTCCTTCTCCACCCTCACATCAATCTCTATTCTTTCTCCATCAAAAACTTCAATAACCCTAGTCTCCAACCTGGCTCGATTCTCATGAGCAACATCAACACTGTTATTCCCAACCCTGTAACTCCTACCCAACTCTTGTGCACAAGTAATTATATCGATTACTATTGGTTCTACATCGGCAAAATTATCAAAACTTCTTTCTATACCAACAGAGATATTAACGTTTTAAGTAGGTTCAATCATTTTTTAACTTGAAAATCATAATTATTTTTTTTAAGTTAGTGAGATATCATATCCTCTATAATATATATTACTATTTATTATTAAAATAATTGTTGTCAATGATTACTCTCCAACACATCATTCTATCTTCTATTATCTCATTCTTGATCCTTATAAAATCTAATTTTTACCAAGTTTTAACATTTATTTTCTTCGACATTATTTCATAAATTTTCGACTTGACAAAATAAATTTCCACAAGTTCTAACATCGATACTATTTCATTCAAACAATATTTAATTTACTTATCAAAGTTTATCAAAGTTATTTAACAGGACATTCAAGCTTCTTGAAGACGACACAATTTCCCGCCAAAAGGGTCACAATAACATTTTACAAATTTATGGCATTTTCGGTCCAATACACCATAAAATTAGGCCATCAAACTACTCCAATTTCCTATGTCTCCTAAACAACCAAATCAACACCATAAACTCCCCAAACACCTACCAGAACGCCTACAGTTACCAAAATTGACTATCTCTCCACATCACAATAAATTAGACCAAACCCTATCAACCACGACACCCTGTTATCATCACAAACACCCTCCAACATCAACCACATACCAATTTACTCTCTAAATCACATACAACATCAAAAACCCTAAACAGTATTTCTTACAAATTTACCAAACAAATCCTAACCCTTACTCAAATTCCTTCATACATGTCATTCTCATAGGTATTATCTATAATGGGTTTTCACAAAATTATCATACAAACATTGAATCAATGAAAAATAAAAAATGCAAAACCAACCTCGATGACGTACTACTTGGATATCATTCTCCATTTCAACTTTAGCTCTTTCAATAAGAACACCAATCTCCTCATTACCAATGGTGGAAGAATGAACAAAAGATTAGCAAAGAGAATCACAAAGTAAACAAAATTAGAAATAGCATAATGTGAGCAGTTGCCACCCGAAGGGGTATTTATTGGCCCCACGTGACAATTCAATGTACCCCTATGAGACTCTTCAGCTAACCATCTAGAAGCTCGCTTAGCACGTCTCTTCTCGAATTCTTGAGCCCTTTACCTCCTAAAAGACCACAAACTCTTACAATGTTACTCTAATTCATCTACACACCTCCCAACCTCCTCTGTTTTTACCATCTTTACCAATGCTGTTCTTATACTCACAAAAAGATATTGTACATCAAATTCCTCATAAATACATTACATAAAGGGATGCACCTAGCCATTATTCTTTGAAAAGATATTGTACATCCAATTCCTTATGCTCACATATCTTTCTTTTATATCTACCTCCCATTTTAACGAGACAGTTGTAACTACAACTCAAATTTCAAATTTTTAAAAAAGTATTCGACATGAATATTATTACTACTACAGACATCAAGAAACCTTCGATCCAAAATCATTTTATTATCGTCAAGAAGATTACATCACTTGTTTACATATAATTATACTTGAAATAAGTCACATGATTTACTTATCCATAAGGAATAAGTACTCCTCCAGCAATAAGAATGTCTTCTTGCCTAATCTCATCCTCTGCAATGTACCTAAGAACAGCTTGACAATAATTGGTCTCAAACACTTCCTCTGCAAAAATACAATACCAAAACTAGCCATCAGCTTCCACTTCCACCTGTTCTGGTGACATACCACCAAGGCCTAAAGCTCCCCGAGGAGGCAACACATCAAAAGCCGACAGAAGCCCAAAGTATTATTCCTCCGCTTCAGCCGCCTTAATGGCCAGACGGCCTTCATTTGTATCTTACTGATGATGTACACGAGTTCTCATAATTGCTCTACATTTTTGTTTTCTAAGCAATGATAGCTATTTATAGAAAAAAGTTCCCAAAAGATATGTAACACCATAAAATATACTTGCCCTACATTCATGCCACAAATCAGGGAATTTTATTCCACAAGCATCTTTTCCAAGGCAAGATTTAACACTACAAGGTTTAAAATATTTTTCTCGACACAATAGTAAGCAATTGTATCAAGAATGGGGCAATTATAATAGCATATTCCCCATATTCAATAAGGATAAGCTAACAGAATCATGTCAAAGGTATCTTATCATTCGAGAAGACATCAAAACTACAACTACAGATCTCGACCCTCCAAAAGTAGCCGTTGCACTTGGTCAAAGAGAGTCGTTGCACATGATCCTTAAAGTTTGCCCACCACCCATAAAGATAGGAAAAATATTTGTAAACTCCATGTATCCATCTATAAATATAGGCAGAGCATATGTCAATACTCCCTAGAATATATTTCTAAATTTTATTGTAATACCCTACTCAATTTCTCTCCAAGTGTAATAGATTAGCACATAGCAGATTCAGATCACCAAATCCTCCTCGAGTTCATAGTTTTTCTCAGGCTTCACTGAGTTTCCACGTAAAATCAACTGTGTCATAGTCTTTACTTACAGCTAAATCATAGTCACTTTACTAAAGTATTGGCAAAGTTTACCAACGAAAAAAAACCTAAAACTAAGAGTATTATAAACCTCCTCTATAATGGTTATTTTGTGTGATTCATAAATACAGATCCCTCGCTCTACAATAGTAAAAACTAAGAGTGGCTATAATAAGAGAGGTGATTAAACATTCAATTAACATAGTCGTGTATCGAAAAAAAAATAGTTCTATAAGGAACCACATGATGGTATTACAACATAGATAACGCTTAATAAGGTCAAGGTCTTTAGCTTTTATACAAGAAGAGGGGCATGCAAATCATGTAATAGTATTTTGAATGTTTTTGAGGCAACCTCACCGTAGTACTATATATAACGCTTCTTTTTTCCTTACAAAACCTTCCTGTCTCCACAGCCTAACTTGGCCTCAAATTTGATCAAAAATGTCATACCATGACCATGAAATAAACCCAGCACGATCATTACTCGTTAGCATAACTCTGAACTTGTCAATGTGTACAGTAAACTTGCAATTGTACATAAAATAAATTGAAGAAGCACATATATAAACTAAAGTAATCTTAAATTAAAGTATGAGGTTAAACTTATCTTTCATAGCTCAATGTCCCTAATAGTAGCTATACCACCTATAGTGATATTACAATTAGATTCAACCAATTTGTTTAAGACTTTATGAGAATCAGAATAAAATTGTCAGAAGTTTGTGTAAACTACAAAAGACTGGTAAATTGTTATTTTGGTGTATGAATAAAAAAAAAACTTAGAACATAAGCCTCATATAATGCTTCTTGCAATTTTGGCATCTCATAAGTACTTCTTGCCTAAAGTGTTGACACTAGCAATACCAACTTTGGTGCTGTTCGTCTCCTTGAAAAAGGTAAACAAAACATAATAATTTGTGAACTATTATAATGAAAGAAGTAAAACATAAGTGGTTTTCCTCTCTTCCCATAATATAACCACCCATAACTAATATAAAGGATGAATAACTATACCAAGGATTTTAATAGTTTAGTAAGGATGAATACTATACAAAGGAGTTTAATAGTTTTAGGCTTAGATTAATTAATGTTGAACTTGACATATGAAAAGCAATATATTATGAATAGAGATCGTGAATCTAGTGGCTGCAAATTAAAGCAAGATACTTCAGGTTAGAAGCTAACAAAGAATATGCCAAGCACATAAGAAAAGAATACCAATAAATTGAAGTCATAAAAAATCATGTGGCTATAATACTCTACTCTATCCAGCTTGTTCCTATTGCCCTTAGAAACTTCAGCAGACCTTTTGTCACACTTTTACAATATCTCTAGTACTACAGGTCTTTATTGTTCAACACCCTTATAAAAATGAGCATGTTACTTGAGAGTTGAGAGACAATAAAACATAACAAATGAATTGAATAGTTCAAATATTGAAGAAAAGAGTAAAAATAAACTACGAAGAGCATAGAGTGGCTGCTAAGACTTGCACCTTGAATGTAGGGGTTCTGTGATTAATAGATTCCACAAATCAAGAGAAATCATATCTAAATTTTCATCAAGTGGATATGGTGTCTGGGGTATACTGTACAAGTTTATCTTCCACCACGAAACTTGAAAATGAACGAAATGCATAACCCTTTTATTTATAATTTGATATCAAGTTAGGTAACGATTACATACTGATTATGAAAACTACTCTAAGAAGCACAGCTGCATAAAGTAGCATTAAATTGTCGATATAGTATTATAAAATTATAAAATCCAAAATGTACCTGTTTATAATCCATATTTTCTGACTGTCAATTAAATCTCCCAAGAACGCAAATTATCCTACATTCATTCATCAAAGGCAAGACATACAGTGAGAAGTTAGCAAGATGGAAAGAATGAGCTTCTCATGAAGAGATACCTGTTTGTGCATCCATATGTTCGGAAGCACATGAGTGAGGCAATCCTCTATATCTAGATCTTTTCAAAATCAAGAAAGATATCTGGAATGTGGGATATGATGTTACAGACCTCACCTACAATTTTCTGGGAACGTGACTTAATAATCATACTCATGTTGATGATATCCAGTTCTTTTATCATCCAAGAATTTTTTCTTAAATATGACAAATATACTCTTGAAAATAAATAAATAAGTAAGTAATGTGTTTATATGGCATTTTCTCTCAAGAAAAAAGATCAAAAAAAATATAATAATTCACATGTATAAGTCTTGTATTTATTAACTTGCTATGAGAAGAGTTCATTTTGGTATGAAATAGCACTTCTTAGCTCCAACTTGTTGTACACTTTTTGTGCTAGTTTATTAATCATTTTGGCTTGAAATTGGGTACCCTGCATCAAAGAATATATGGTATCAAAATATAATATTTAGTGGCAAGAGTTGGTTCAAGTACTCAATCAAGTAGAATTGATGTTACTTACATCTTGGTTTGTAACTTCAACATTGAAAAAATGGCCTCCCCTTCTGGCGCTCTAATAACTGCATAAGGTGTCTTTAGTTAAGAGTTGAACCTTTATGGTTCAGTTTCCTAAGTATAGATTTAGGATATTCAATACTTAAATAATGAGCATTATGATTATATATGAAACTAATCTTACTTCTTTGTCTCAGCTGGAATATCATTGAGGATGCAATAGAGAACACCAATCAGCAATCGGGAACGTTATCAACTGTAAATATAAAAAGCCAGTTTTAGCAAAGTTGCAGTAATGGAATGACTGAAAAAGAAACGGATGCAAAGTTGGTTATAATAGAAAAGCATATATGGAAAATAATCATTTCAAAATATGGCATATAATCTATGCTAGTTTTAACCTTGTAGGCATGTTTCGTTTTTCCATAAGCTTGATCCAAGAGGATCTGATGAAGACATGAAGGTTTTCAAGTTTTTATTCGAGCAGAATTGTTTTTATTCAAATAAATTTTAGCCTAATGGGTTTTATTCGAACAAATTTATTTCTGTTAGAATAGATTTCTGCCTGATGGATTTTATTCGAATAGATTTTGTCTATTCGAATACACTTTATTTTATTTGAACAGAAACTTATTATGTTCGAACAGAGGCGTGATTAACCTTTTTCTTTATGGAGGTAGTTGTATTTTAAGGGGTATTTTTGCCTCGAGATGCGTGCTTTTAGTATTTTTGGTTCCCTAGTATATAAAGTGGACTTAGGTTATTTCTTTTCTATGTTAGATCTAAAAGAGAGAAGAGAAACCTAGGGTTTGAGATATTTTCTTCTTGTAATTACTTTGTTTTGAGTAATCGAATTTTCTATTTTTCCAGACCGATTGATGTTCTTCGTTATTTCTCTACTAACACAAGCTTCTCAATCGTATTGTGGATTAAGTGGTATCAGTTTTCCAGTTGCGATTCTTGGGGGGTTGATTGTGGTTTATGGTCTCTACACGTGACCGTCTCAAGCAAATGAATGAGAAGCTAGTGAGTCCATTGAAGATCCATCGCAAACCTAATTTGAAGAAGAGGGACAAGTTGGAGATGGGCGATCCCAACGAAAGACTTACGATTTAGGAAATAACAGTTTCTACCCTAACTTCTACTTTAGGGTAGTTACTGGAGCTGTTACGTCTCACGAACCTCGCTAAGGCTTCTGCTTCGGTGGAACGGCAAGACCTTTCGATAAAGAAAGGGGTTATGGAGGTGGATGAGGACGAGGACGTTCTGGTATTCGATGATTCTAGTGATGCCGATTTCGTCAAAGAGCGCCCAGGTTTTGGTAAGTTAATGAATTCTATGCATAATCTTCATCTTGGTTTTAAGATTGAGATTCCAGCTTTTGATGGTTCCGTCGACGCCGAGAAATTAGATAATTGGTTAGATAGGTTGGAGACCTATTTTTCCATTGATGAATATTCCAACGCTCAGAAGATTTTCTTTTTAACTTTGAAATTCACAAGTCACTCACTCACGTGGTGGAGATCCTATCGGAAATGACATGATGTCGGAAGTCTGAGTTCGAAGGAATTCAAGGTTTTGGTGAGGAAGCAATTTTATCCAATTAGGTATGAACGGGAGTGATGGTACAAATGTCATAACATGCGCCAAAGGTTTGGGTAATCCGTGCAATAATTTACTACAGAGTTTCATAACCAAGTATTGGTTTTAAATATTGACATGGAGGAGTATGATTTATTCATAAAGTATACGGGGGGCTTGTCGGAATCCATTCAAAGAGAATTTAAGCTCTTCAATGTGGCAAATAGTGAAGACGCTACCATTAAAGAAATTGACATTAAAGGCAAGTACTTGAAGAGCGACAAGAAAGACGACAAGAAAAAGTCAGGTTACAAGGCTAATTGGAAGTCTGATCAGAAAGGGGAGTCCAAAGGAGAGGGGTCTTCATTCAAGGGAACTATCTATAGTCATTGCAAGGCTAATGGGCACAATTTTGATAGATGTTAGAAATTTCACCCAGAGCTTCGGCCGAAGGAAGAGAAGGGCAAGAAGGAGAAATGTGCACTAGTTACAGCGATTGCGGATCTTCCAGATTTAGATATGCCAAATCCTAAGCTTACTCTAATGTTCAAGCAACCTCTAGCTATCGACGAGGCGAGTCGGGAAGAGCTGTTCTTTGTCAGTATTCAAGTGAAGCAGAGCTTAGTCGCGGCCATTATTGATCCGGGTAGCAAGAAGAATTTAATTTCTAAGGCGGTGGTGAAGAAGATGGGTTTGACTACTGTGGCTCATCCTAAACCGTATACTTTGGGTTGGATTCAGAAAGACGTGGAGTTGAAGATCGCTAAGCAGTATATGTTTAAGTTTGTTATTACTGATAAGTTTATTGACAAAGTGACATGTGAGGTGGTTCCGTTGGATGTGTGTCAAGTCATCTTGGGTAGACCTTATCTTTGGGACCGAGATGCAATCCTTTACTGTCGTACTCGCAAGAATTGTTTGGTGAAGGATGGGATGGAGTTTCATATTAATGAGTGCAAGGAACATATAACTACTAGTAATTTGGTAACGGCTACTCAGGCGAAGAGGTTGGTTAATGCAAGTAGTAAATTTGTTTTATTATTGGTGTAGCAAGTTCAAGAGGGTCCGTCGGCAACAGAATTGTCTACTTTGGCAATGTGTCCTAAGCAACAAACCGATATTAGGCAGTTGCAAGAGGAGTATGTAAACTTATTTTTAGGCATAGAAGAGATGCCGCATAAGAGGGATGCGGAGCATGATATCACCTTGGTGAATGGTGAGCCACTACCCAATATTGGGTTATATCGAACTTCTATTACAGAGTCTGATGAGATCAAGAAATAGGTACATAAACTCCTAGAACAAGGAGTTATTAATCCAAGTTGCTCACCTTGTGGTTCCCCGGTATTACTAGTGCCTAAGAAGGATGGGTCTTGGAGGATATGTGTAGATTATCAGGCGCTGAACAAGATCACGGTTAAGAATCGTTATCCGCTTCCGCGGATTGATGAGCTTTTAGATGAATTGCAGACGGCTTTGTTTTTTACCAAGTTGGATCTTAAGTCGGGTTACCATCAAGTTCGAATCCGGGAGAAGAATACTTGGAAGACAACGTTAAAAACCAAACATGGCTTATTTGAGTGGTTAGTGATGTCTTTTGGGTTATACAATGTTCTGGTGACATTTATGCGGCTAATGAAAGAGGTACTTCGTACATTTATTAATGATTTTGTGATTGTATATTTGGATGATATCTTGATATATAGTCGTACATGGGAGGAGCATCTTGGGCATTTACGCAAAGTGTTGGGCGTGTTGCGATCATAATCGTTTTTTCTTAACGGGAAGAAGTGCGAGTTTGGGAAACAGGAGCTAGTCTATTTAGGTTTAATTGCTGGTGGCGGGGAGCTTAAGGTTGATCTAGAATAGGTCTCAGTCATTACTAACTGGCCTAGACCCCGCACAGTGATGGAAGTGAGGAGTTTTATGGGTTCTTGTCAGTAGTTACAGAAATTTATTTGGCATTTTTCATAAATAGCCGCACCGTTGCATTCTTTGACAAAGACCGGGGTACAGTTTGTATGGGAAGAGCACCATGAGAAGACCTTCCTGTTACTAAAGCGGAAGATTACGGATGCACCAGTGTTAGCACTGCCTAATTTACAACGGCCTTTTGAGTTGAGATAGATGCGTCAGACTATGCATTGGGGGCAATCCTTTTATAGGATGGGAGTCGGTTGCTTACCATACTGAGATGTTTACAGGAGTAGTACGCAACTATCCTACCTACGATAAAGATTTCTACGCGCTATATCAATCAGTGAAGCATTGGCAGAGTTAATTATTGGAAAAAGAGGTTGTGGTACATTCCGATCACAAACCATTACAGTTATTATCTATGCAGTCCAAGCTTCGGCAAGCTCACCATATGAAGTGGATGTCGTATCTTTAGCAGTTCACCTTATTGATCATATATAAAAAAGGAGTGGACAACAAGATGGCTGATATGTTATCTCAACTCACATTACCAACTATTTCCACTTTGTCGGTAGCTATGCAGATGCAGCCGATTGTTCCTTCTGAGTACGTTTCAGGGTATGACGATGACAAGGAGCTTAGTGTTATTCACGAGAAGTTGTTGCAGGGCAAGATGTGCGAATATATTTTGAAGGATGGTTTGATTTACAGGGGGTAGTCTACTATGTATTCCTGAGGGTGGAGACCGCTTGCAGTAGATTCGAGAGGCACATTGTTCTCTGGTGGCAGGTCCTTTCGGGGTTGAAAAGACTCTTCTAAATTTGCGGTGTTATGTCTATTGGCCAAAGATGTAGGTGGATGTTTCTAGTGTGGTTCGTGGTTGCGTGCTATGTAGCACATCGAAACCTTCCAATAAGAAGATAGGATTGTACTTACCATTTCCAGTTCCTAATCGACCTTGGGAGAACATTTCGATAGATTTTATGGGTGGTTTTCCCATGGCCAGATGTAAGAATGAATATTTGTTTATGGTGGTGGACTGATTCAGCAAGATGATTGTTCTTATTCCATGCCAGAAGACGGTCACAGGGGAAGGAGCAGTACGATTGTTTTTCAGAGACGTCCGGAGGTATTTCGGGCTCCCGTTTTCTATTATTTCTAATAAGGATAGCCGCTTTTTAGGGCATTTTTGGAAATCTTTATGGGGGATGATGGACACTGAATTCAAGATAAGTACCGCTTTACATCGGCAGACAGACGGGCAAACAGAAGTCATCAATCGCACTTTGGTACATTTATTACAGGGATTCCATTATAAACATCCTAAGAATTGGGATGAGAGTTTACCGTATCTTCAGTTTGCGTTCAACCGGGCGATTCATGGTTCCACGTTGAAGTCTCCTTTTGAAGTTTATTGGGGGTACTTGCCATAAAGCCCTTTTGATTTGGCATTTAGTCTTGGCGACAAGACAGGGCCAGGGAAGGAGGAAGAGGAACAGGTTAAAGCTCAGTATTTCATTGAGAAGATCAGTAAGCTTCATGAGGTGGTTGAAGCTCAGTTGAAGAAGACTCAAGTGAAGTATAAGGCTCTCCATGATAAGCATCGGGTTAAGTATACTTTTCTTGAGGGTGACCTCATTTGGTTGTATTTGGATAAGGAACGGCTTAAGGGGAAAGGTAAGAAGCTCAAACCTATCCATTATGGTCTATATTTCATCCTCAAGAAGATTGGTGACAATGCATTCTAGTTGGATTTTCCACCTTTCATAAAGATGTATTCGGTAATTAATGCCGAGCATTTAAAGTTGTTTGAGTCGTCTCTTCTAGATGAAAACTCTGTAATCGATACTCGCCTACCGTCAGTTGATGACTTATGGATAGAAAGAGAAGATCCATTGCCGGAGGATGGTATTCCAGAGAGGAAGGTTTATACTATAAGATGGGGCATTATTAAATCGATCTGAGTTGGGAAGAAGGGGATAGTACCAAGTAAGTCGAAGTGGTACAGCAGGGAATTGGGCATCGCCGCATTCCCACATCTCCAGTTCTAGCTTGAGTAGGATCTCAAGGCTCCTAAAGGGGGGAGCCATGATCCATGAAGATCTGACGAAGACATGAAGGTTTTCAAGTTTCTATTCGAACAGAATTGTTTCTGTTCGAATACATTTCTGCCTGATGGGTTTTATTCGAAGAAATTTATTTATGTCCGAATAGATTTATGCCTGATAGGTTTTATTCGAACAAAATTATTTTTTTTCAAATAGATTTCTGCCTGATGGGTTTTATTCAAATAGATTTTTGTCTATTTGAATACACTTTATTTTATTCGAACAGAAACTTATTATGTTCGAACAGATGCACGATTCAGTCTTTTTCCTTTTGGCGGTGGTTGTATTTTGAGGGGTGTTTTAGACTCAAGATGAGTGATTTTTGTATTTTAGGCTCCCTAGTATATAAAGGGGACATAGGTTATTTCTTTTCTATGTTAGATCTGAAAGAGTTCAGAGAGAAACCTAGGGTTTGAGAGATTTTCTTCTTGCAATTACTTCATTTTGAGTAATCTAATTCTCTATTTTTCCAAACCGATTGGTGTTCTTCGGTATTTCTCTACTAACACAAGCTTCTCAATCGTATTGTGGATTAAGACTTATGACATATGACATAATAAACCTACTCAATATGATCAAATATGAAAATCCTGGTTTGGCTATCTAGAAAATGATAGCATCTGAGTGTTATTTTGTGTTTCAAATGATATGAATGCCTTAAAGAAATAAAAATTGGGTTAAACGCATTCGATATAGTAACTTTAATAAGACTCATAAAGTTGTTTTTCATTGATAACCCAAGTTCATTGACAGATAGCCTCCCTATTCTTTCTCTCAAACCCTAATTACGATTCAATTTACTATTTAACAACAAATTTTCCCTCCTATACAAAACCCATATCAACTAAAATTCATTACCCAAGCATCTTTCATTATTCAATCACAAAACTTAAGTTATAGACACGAACAAATCTCCTCAATTTCCTCAAGAAATTGATCAAAGCCATGAAGAGAATTTGGTGCAAACCTAAGGATCCAAATCATAATTAATTTACCTTGAAAAGTCTTTGAATCCAAATCAGATCTTCAACTCTTTGAATTTAAAAAAAATTCCCATATTAAAATCCAAAGAGAGAGAAAGATCCAATTACCTTAATAATCGATTTATACATAAATAGTACAAAGAACTTTAATCTGCAATTGAGTTCAACTGAAAATTGGGAATCTCGGGATCAATCATCTTAGGCTCTTCGCATATTTTAGGCAATTGAAAAGTCAAAAGGCAACTGAAATTGGGAAACCTCGGGAGGGAACTCATTTATTAAAGGGAAAACATGAGAACCAGGGGAGCAAAATAACGAAAATAATAATAAAGTGAAGATTACCATGAACTAAACTACAATTTGCTACAGATTCACTCCGTGCTAAAGATATCACAGAGGAAGTCAGTGGTAAACTACAAAAGAGACTGGAAAAATAACTATTTTGGTGTAGTAAAAGTGCTTAAAGCAGTTGAAAGAGGCGTTGATTACATATCAACAAACATTAAGGTAGGTTGTAAGTATAGATTAGAGTAAAATATTCCTTAGCAGTGTGCCTTGCACCAGGAGAAGTAGTGTTATGGAGATATTTAGTTTTTAAGAAAGTAATTTTCCTGAAACATATCTGGAAATCATATTGATATAAGGCAGGGTAACCTCAAATGCTATAAGACTCTTAGTGGAAAAAATTAGAAAAAGGGCTAATAGCTGGACTAGCAAACTCATTTCTCTTCAGGGAAAAGTCACTCTTGCTAAGGCTATTCTTAATAGTATCCCTATTAACAATATGGAAGTCTATAAATGGCCTATAGTTCTTACTAAGGAAGGAGATTCTATTCTTAAAAAATTTATTTGGACTGAGGATCCACCTAAAAGGAGGATAATCACTTTTAAATGGTACAAATTATGTAAACCCCTTAAAGAGGGAGGTTTGGGTATTAGAAATCTGAGGGGGGGTTAATGAGTCTATGATGTGTAAACTTCATTGGGTTTTCCAAGAGGGTGTACATGACTGGGCTCAATTTATGAAACCCAAATTCTATACTAAGCAAGGGGATACTATAAAGAATCACAAGCTCACTACTGTTTGGCCTAGAATCAAAGCAGCTGCTAAAATTCTAAGACCTCGCATTGGGTGGATTATTGGAAATGGGTCCAAAATTGATTTTTGGAGAGATACCTGGGCAACTGACATTCCTCTTAGGGAGTATATAGATCTTCCTCAGCAACTTTGGAAAAATGAAAAGCTAGGCTTAGTGACTTTATTAATCATAAGGGCAGGAATGTCCCCAGATATATATATACCTAATGCCACTGGTCTAGGGGATTAATATTAGTAACATTGATTGCAATCCAAATTCTGAAGATGTAAGAGTGTGGAATCCAAACCTTCAAGGTGAATTTAGTGTCAAGAATACCTTTAAAGCTTCAAGGAAAAAAGAAGACCATGCATGGTGGCGAAGATACACATGGAGAAAGAGTCTTCACCCTAGGCTGGAGGATTTGTTTGGAGAATGCTCAATAAGATATTACCAGTTGATGAGAAAATTTGATAGAGGGGCATCAACCTTTCTTCAACTTGCTCTATATGTCTTGCTAATAAAGAAATAGATAATCATCTGTTAGGGCATTATCCCTCTATTGTCCAGGTATGGCAATGGACTACTAACATTTTCATTTTTTAGGATATCTCATAAATTCTATGTGCTCGTATTTAATGTATTTCATTAAATTAGGTCAGAATAATTCTTATCAATCAATGATCTAGAATTAAGCAGAAACAATCAAATATAAAGACAAGGAATTAAGAGACACATTCAATTGTTCACCCTGTGGAAACTCCTTATACGGGAGAAAAACTGCAGGTCGTTGTCGATAAAATTGACAACAAAAATTAACTAATCAAAAAGAGTTTAATCTGAATTACACTTACAGACTTAATAACCTAGTCTCATGATTATCTCTCTTTTGACTAAAGCTTCATACCCAATCTTCTTCTGTTCTCGCAACAACCCTTCTTGATCTTACACCAAGAATCTTCTTCTGTTCTCACAATAACCCTTCTTGATTTCACACCAAGAATCTTCTTCTGTTCTCGCAACAGCCCTACTTGATCTCACACCAAGAATCGCTCTTGAACAATATGTAGGAAGTATTATAAAACTAACTCAACATCAATCTGAGGATTAGAAGATGCTTGATTGATATTGAATTCACACTCTCTAATAAAGGAGTTTGGAGTTTTTCAAGAAAATAAACGTTTTTCCAAAACAAAGACCAAAAGAGAAAAAGAAACAAAGTTTACTTAAATAGTAAGCCAATTTCTCTCGAGATCCGTTCGAGCGAGAACTAATGTTGATCGAATGACTTATGTCTAATCTGGTCCAAAACCCTAGAAAGTTGACAATTCGTTCGAACGACAAGAAGGCTCGTTCGAACGACAATTGTCTATGGGCCAAATTTCCAGGGGACATGTCAACTCGTTCAAACGACAAAAAAACTTATTCGAACAAATATTGCCTATGGGCAAAATTTCCAGGGGATATGTCAACTCGTATAAACGACAAGAAAACTCGTTCAAACGATAATTATATAAAAGCCTCTCCCTTTATCAGTAAGTTTTACTTACCTTCTATCCAGTGATCTTCATTTCGTCAGTGTCTTCAACTAAGACAACCACGAGACTCCACAAACACAAAATGAGACAAATAAAACCTTTAAATCTCCCAATTTGGTTCATTTCGTAACAAATAAAAACTAAGAAGAACACACGACTCTGTAGTACTTCCCAGCTACAGAGTAAGTCTACACCTTAGAAAGACACCACCTCTTTATTGAATAGGTTCAATCTCTGGACTTTTTCTTTGAATAGTATCTTCTTACAACCCTGTTCTCATCAGATAGTGTGTGACTGAATATATGCACACCCAGCAAACTCATTTATGATACATTTGGAAAAAAGAACTTAGAATATAGTCATACAAAAAACATAAACAGTTAAATCCACATAAGCAATTGCAAACCAGTCATGTAAACTCGTTTCTCTCCCTTTTTGTCATGGAAGAAACAATAAAACAACTACAATCAACTATCTGAAAGAAAAGAAATTAGAGACATCTGATAAACAGATAAACAAAAGGTAGTACTAGATAAACTGATAAAGTTAGTATAAAGACTCCTATCTCACGTGCTCTCAAAACAAAAAAAGTTTCAAAGAAGAACCAAACAAAAGAAACCAAAATGGAGAGCAGATGCAAAGACAGAAGTCTAGAAAAGTCACCCTGTGTAGTCAGGCATCTCCAGAATCAGAATTGTACTCAAGCTACTGTGGCCCCTGAACCGGACGAAGGCCCCTAACCTCTATATTAATAGTCCCTAGTCATCCCTCAATAGTCCATAGACGTCCCTCAATAGCACCCAACCTGGTTGTCACCGTCTGAAGCATGCTCCCAATACTCTGAAGAGAAAACACCTCCTGAGGCTGTACAACTGAGCATGAAGAACCTATGTGCTCACCTAGAGGAGCAGGCTCAGAAGGTAGCACAGGAGGAAGATGAGATGCACTCTTATGACAGCTACTTGCATCCAATTTTTCAGTTTTTGTATCTTCAGGTTCATTAGAAAACACCTTGTAGCCAGCAGCAGTAAGAATTGCTATAACAAGTCGAGTAAGCGGTAATGAACTCTAAGTCGCCATTTTGGTGCTTCTATCAATCATCTTCTCATTGATGATATTTGGTAGATCTATTTCAATACCATTCTTGAAGGCATAGAGAAAAACCTTCATCCGCTCAGAGAGTTCATTCTTTTGAGATCGCGGAATGATATTTGTAATAGTTATGCTATGTGCGAGGTGAGACTCATCATCTAACATCTTTCAGGAAACAATACCCGATCCAGTATATAGACTATGTTGAGTTGTGATGTCAACAACCATAGTATGCAGCTCAGGAAGAATAGGAACCCCATCCTCATCAAACTACCCCTCAGAAGTAGCAGCAGGCTAGGAATAATATGATGCGGGTCAAATACACCTCGGAAACGCAATGTACTAAGAGGGTTAGAAACCCAAAATAGCATAGAGACAGTCCCTAGTGATTTTGTACTCGGTGCCATCAATAGTAATGGAGAAAGTTCGACTAGACAGATTACGGATATGCTCAAATTGCAGAGAAGTATAGAATAATCGAACAATCCTTTGGTATACCTTCCCAGAAGGAGTAAGAATCTTGGTCTAATTTCTTGCTTTAAATTTTGCAAACACCCGTGCATAGCATTCATTAACTTCATAAACACTTTTGATGTCGACAACTTATTCTTTCATAATTGGGCGATCTTTAAAGCCTTTTTCAGTGGCCCAATGTACCTCGCTATCACAAACTCTCTAGCCATCAAGAATACCTGTATCATCAGGGCATGGCCTCTAGTTTTTGACCCGTTGCTTAGGTGTCATTTGAACGAAGACGAAAAGCTATCCGCAGAGAACTACCCAAACAAAAATCATAGGTGTATAACCAACCCAATACCTGCACGAAACAAAACCAAAGCACCACACCACCAAACCCAAGCAGTTCCACAATCCAACAACACAACAATTAAGAAAATCACACCTACTGCAACCAATAAAACTTCAACCACACAACCTGTAAGAAACAACACCACCACCTCCCCAAACCTAACCAGCATGGTTAAGCAGGGGAACCTAATCAAGCACAATCATAACCCATAACCTGCAGTAAACAGCCCAAAATCCAATCCCCCAATTCTTCTCTAATTATACTCAGTAATACAAATAATTCCAACCCAATCAATTGAACAATTATCCAAACAGCAGTAATATCACAAACCAATAAGCAGTTATCCCAAATCAAAATTCAACAACCAATGCACAGTCCGATTAACAGTAAAAGGAGAATTCAACAAGACCCAACACGTATAGAGCAAAAGAGATAGAGAGACACGAAGAACCAACCTTGGATTCGAAGTATTAGAAACACTAGGTTGAACCTGCCGTGAAAATGAGTGAAATTGGAACCCCAAACTATGAAATTGGAAGTAGAACAGTAATGGCAAGAATAAATGAAGTGAGATACAAGTGGTAATTGACTAGGGGGAATTGAGAGAGTTGAGAAAAAAATAACCCAAATTTGTTTTTGAATAACCAAACAGACATAGGGAAGACAACCAAACCCAAAACTCATTCGAACAACTTGATAAGTCATTCGAACGAAACAGAATCTTTTCAAAAAAAGAATATTGTAGCTTGGAAATGGATGAAATGAGGCAAAAACTCACTCAAAAGAACTGAGTAGCAAGAGACAAATACAGAGAGCAAGAAAAAAAAATAGGACTAACAGACACACTCCCCATCAAAATATGCAGTCATATCTATAAGTACAGCGGATACACGATAGAGAGAATATTATTGAGCTATGAACTAAATAATGCAAAAGAACTCGGTGTGTGTGTGTGTAGTCCAAGCAAAGTCCTGACAATTAGGCATATGAATAGCACTATATTGGAAATATGATTCAACTTAGGCCTCTCATGGTTGGTCATCCATAGTTACTGAGAATTTACTAGGTATCACTCAAAGGAAATATGAAAATGAGTAATGAAGTAAAAAATTCATAATCCAAGAAAGCGACGCTATTTTACTGAGGATCTCATGGAAGGAATATCAATTGTTTTTGGTGGCGTCAAGTTAAGTGCCATAGATTTTCAAACTATCATCTTCACTAAGCCAAATGTATTAGACTTAGAATCAACAAGGACTTATCACATAAGTGACTCACACTCTAAAGATTTGTAGTGAGTCCTTTGACATAGAGTATATTATCGACTGTCGGGCACCCAATTCCCTCTACACTCCCCTTTCCCACAATCTTTCCACTCATTCTTCCTCCAAAAGTAATATCACCTCCTTGAATATCTGTGACATTATTCAGACGTGTAGCATCCCCTATCATGTGCCGAGAGCATACACTATCTACATACCACTATATATAATTAAATCCATTTAGAGCCATCAATGCAACATTGGAGCAGAATTGTGGTAGAAGGTCCTTCTTCTGAACCCAAACAGATCTCACTTTCTTTCGTTCTTCTGTCGCTTGAGTCATATTCCTGAAACCATTAAAAGTCTTTTGGACAATAAAAAGAGTTAGCAAATGATTGGGCATATGATCGATGGGGTTTCCCTCTTTCCAAATGTAGATTATTCCTACCACGGAATTGAGGAACATATCTACAATAGGGAGAAATATGACCCTTTTGACCACAAGCCTCATAATAAAATACATGAAAGACAAAAGGCTATTTAGTCAGCCTATGAGGAGTATTAGTAACACTTTATTAGGGCAAAGATGGCACTGGTATAACTTTGACAAACTTGGTGATTTTAGGTGTAGACTTAGCATTTTGATCATCAAATCCAAGTCCCCTTTTGTCAGTAGCATTTTGTCAATATTTTTTGCTCCATGGAGAAAATTTTCAAGTTTTTTCTTAGTGAAAATCTAGTCAAGTTTAAGCTTCTCAAGTTAAGTTTCAGTAAATTTTAATTTCTCCACAGCAGTAAGTTTTTCTTTTTCACACATATCAAGTTTGAAAATAAGAACATATTTCTCTTTCTTAAGTTTCTCAAGCTGAGAAATAAGTTGAGAACATAAATCTTCAATCTTGGGTTCTTCACTATTATCACTTTCATAATCACTCTGATCTTCAGTAAAAATTTCTAGTTCAAAAGGGTCATAATAATTATTACTAAAGTTTATTATACTAGGAAATGCACAATAGTTACCATTTTCATATTCTTGGGGATGATCATTATTAGCATCAAATTCGTTATTATCATCATCCCAAGTTACTTTAATATTATGGTTACTATAAGAACTCTTAGTGGACAGTTGTGAACATAATGACCATACTTGTGACATTTATAACATTCAACCTTATTAAGATCTTGATCAGAGTCGTTATGAGAATGAGTACTTGAGTAAGTTTGTTTACCATAAGACTTAACACGGACATGAAAACGAGACTTGTAATTCACATTTTGCCATTGTTTTTCAAATTGCCTCTTTTTCAAAAGTTTTCTAAATTGTTGGCTTATAAGAGCAATTTGAGAGTCAAAGTCAAGTTCTTCATCATTGTCAGAGACATAGTAGTTGTCAACAACTCTAGTTCCCTGAGAAGGCAAAGAGTTGGAGGAAGACTTAAATGCCACACTCTTATTCTTCTTAGGGTTTTCCATTTCCATTTCCATTTCAATTTCAAACGTACGTAATTTTCCAGCAAGTATGTCAAGTTTTATGGCTTTAAGATTTTGTGTTTCCTCTATAGCATCACGTCTAAATCTAAAACTCTTAGGAAGAGATCTTAGAATTTTATGTACTATTTGAATATCAGTGTATCCAGCTCCTAAAGAAGAATTGTTATTGACAATGCCGCTTAGTCTGGCATAAAACTTAATAAATTACTCATCCTCACTTATCCAGATGTTTTCAAATTGAGATGTGAGCATTTTCAGTTTACTTTTTTTAACCGCATCATCACCTTTTTGAGTGCGTATCAAGATGTCCCAAGCTCTATTCGAAGTGGTATACGCGAATAGGTGCCTATACTCACTTTGGCTCAGCCCATTAAGGATAGCATTAAGACCTTTAGAATTATACCCAAATATATTTTTTTCTTCCTTGGTCTATTGATTTCTTGGTTTAGGAACTTCTACAACAATTGTTGATTCACCCCGCATAACAGTTGGGGTTACCCGTCTATCTTCAATGGAAATCCATACATCTTCTCCCATAGATTGTAAGAATGCAATTATTTAAACCTTCCAGTAAGGAAAGTTTGTGCCATCAAAGAGTGGAGGATGATTTATAGGACCTCCAAATTTTTTGGAATCTATTAAATTAAGCAAGCACAGAAACAGGATTACCGCTCAGGATATAAAGCCTACAAGCGATTCTGCTCTGATGCTAATTGAAATTCCAAGTGCTCGTATTTAATGTATTTCGATAAATTATGTCAGAACAATTCATATCAATCAATGATCTAGAATTAAACAGAAACAATCAAAAGTAAAGACAAGTAATTAAAAGGCACATGCAATTATTCACCCTGTGGAAATTCCTTACACAGGAGAAAAACCACAGGTCGTTGTCGATGAAATCGACAACAAAAAATCAACTTATCAAAAAAAGCTTAATCTGAGTTATACTTGCAGACTTGATAACCAAGTCTCATGATTATCTCTCTTCTGACTAAAGCTTTACACCCAATCTTCTTCTGTTCCCGCAACAACCCTTCTTGATCTCACACCAAGAATCTTCTTCTGTTCTTGCAACAACCCTTCTTGATCTCACACCAAGAATCTTCTTCTGTTCTCGCAACAACTCTACTTGATCTCACACCAAGAATCACTCTTGACAATATGTAAGAAGTATTATAAAAGTAACTCAACATCAATCTCAGGATTAGAAGATGCTTGATTGATATTGAATTTACACTATCTGATAAAGGAGTTAGGAGTTTTTCGAAAAAATAAATGTTTTTCCAAAACAAAGACTAGAAGAGAAAAAGAAACAGAGTTTGCTTAAATAGTAAACCAATTTCTCTCGAGAGTCGTCCGAACGATAACTAATGTCGTTCAAATGACTTACGTCTAATCAGTTCCAAAATCCTAGAAAGTTTACAATTCATTCGAACGACAAGAAGGCTCGTTTGAACGACAATTTTCTATGGGCCAAATTTCCGGGGGACTTGTCAACTCATTCAAACGAAAATTGCCTATGAGCTAAATTTCTAGGGGACATGTCAACTCGTTCGAATGACAAGAAAACTCGTTCGAACGACAATTATATAAAATCCCCTCCCTTTATTAATAAGTTCTACTTACCTATTGTCCAATGATCTTTATTTTGTCAGTGTCTTCGACTGAGACAACCACGAGACTCCACAAACCCAAAATGAGACAAATAAAACCTTCAATCTCTAATATAGACAATTGGAGAACTATTCTTGAAAGGAGCAAAAAGTCAAGCACATATATTAAAGACTTGTGGATCACTATTGTGTTCTCAATCTGCAGTAATCTCTAGAAGGCAAGGAATAAGATCAAGTTTGAAGATACTATGACAAGTTTGCAAACCATAAATCATGACATTCTTAAAGATATATCAAACGCAGCTACTCTCTCTACGAGATTTATGGACAGCACAACTCAAGATCTCCATACCATTAAAGCACTGAAAGTTTGCACAAAGTTGAGAAAATATGATAACATTAAAAGCTAATTCTGGAAGCTACCAATGCAGAATGAGGTTAAAGTGTGTTGTGATGGGTCTTCAATCCATAATTCTGGTACCTTGGGAATTGGGGTTACCTTCAAAAACAATGAAGGAGGGGTTCTAAGAACATACAACAAGGTTATTGGTGTCACTACCAATAACTTGGCAGAAATACAAGCAATACTTGAAGGTGTTGATCAGGCCAGTCAAGGAGGTTGGTTGAGACTATGGGTTGCTTTAGATTCAGCTGCTATCATTAGAGCATTCAAGAATAACCTGCTTCCTTGGGCTCTTAAAAACAGGTGGAACTTGCTCAAAATGAGGGTCCAGTCTATCAGATTTACTCAGATATACAGGGAAACAAATTTTGTAGCAGATCAAATAACAAAAAGGGGATCTAGTTCAGCAATACCCTTTAAAGAATGGTGCTCATGATGGCCACAGTTCTTCTTAAGAATTAAACTCCCTTTTAATGAATACTTTAGGTTTATAGTCAGATGACCCATTATATAGATATAAGTTTGATCCTTCCACTTTTAGGGCATTCCTGAGATCTAGCACAAATTCAGTATATTTTGGGGGTGCCAACCTAGTTGGGATGTCCTTTTATATAGTGATGCTAACCAGATCTCCATTTTATGTAAAGGTTTGTTCAATAAATCTAAACTTTTAGCCAAAAAAAAGTTAGAACTATCTCAGAAAGCTTACATTAACAAAGTTCATGAAAGATTTAATATGCAGTTGTGCAATCCAGATAACGTTCTAATTCAAAAAGGGGATAAGTTCAGCCAAAATCAATGTCCTAAAAATGATTTGAAACGTGAAAGAATGAAAGATATTCCTTATGCATTACTTATTGGGAGTTTGATGTATACACAGGTTGGCACCAGACCGGATATTAGCTTTGTAATTGAGATGCTTGGTAGATACCAATCCAATCCAGGGTTTGATCATTAGAAAGCCGTAAAGAAAATGTTGAGGTATTTACAAGGGATAAAGGATTATATGCTCACTTATAAGAGAACCGGTCATCTTGGGGGGATTGGTTACAAATATTCAAATTTTGGTGGATGTTTCGATAGTAGAACGAACACTTTTGGTTATGTATACATGTTAGCTGGAGGAGTTATTTCATGAAGAAGTGCAAAAGAAGGTCAAATTGCTGCATCCTCTATGGAGGCTGAGTTTATAGCATATTTTTGAGGCTACAACTCATGATTTATGGTTGCGGAATTTTATTTCACGGCTTAAAGTTTTAGATTTTATCTCTAGGCCACTAAAAATTTATTATGATAATGTCACAGCTGTTTTCTTTTCTTTTCCAAAAATGATAAGTACTCTAACAAAATTCTGCACATGGAATTGAAATATCTTGCAGTTAAGGATGAAGTTCAAAAACATCGAGTGTCAATTGAACATATCAGTATTGTTCTTAATATAGAAGATCCACTGACTAAGGGGTTGTCATAGAAGACATTAAGAGAAAATGTTGACAGAATGGGTCTTCAGGTTAGTCAGTAGATAATTCTTAACTATGGTTTGCTTAATACTTATTAGTTTGACATTTTGAGCACTCTATTAAGAAGTTTCAGAATTTTTGTTTTCCATTATGTATGTATATGTATGGTAATAGTTTAATGATAACAGAAATAGCCTTTTAACAACACATTATAGGACTATTATTGATAATCTCTATTAATAGACCTATTTGAGTAAGTTATTGGTGTAGTTGTGCATTGAAGGAACCACGCGATTAATAACATGCAACTGCTATGACTCTTACTAATAATTTATTTAAATAGGGTATTTATGAAAACTGATTATGACATTATTGATCCAGCATTTATCGCGCGCCTTATGGTTTTTTATTTAATGATAAAGAAAGATTCTTGTATGGACCAAGTAGGAGACTGTTGGAATATTAAAAATATATGTAAATATATTATCCCAATATGATCAACCCATAATATATGGTCAATAAGCAGAATCCTGATTTAATAGGAAAGTAATGGATTTAGAAAGTTTTATTAAAGAAAGAAAATTTCTAATATTCTCTACCATAATAGACGGTCAGGATTAAAGCATTGGATTAGGAAACTGAGTCCCTCTTTCTGCCTATAAATATGCCATTGTAGATTTATCTCTACAACATATCATATACACAATTAAGGTTTATAGGTCAAGAAAGAAAAACACAATTTCTACATAAAGCTGAAGGATTAAAGAGTTAAAAGGGAGTTGTAGTAATTTAAGATCGCTATGGATTCAAGTATGATTATATATATTGTGATGTTAATTAAATCAGCAATCAATTATCAACATATTAGATATGTTAGTGTTAAATCAATTAGGATATTGATTATTATGGTTTATATACCAAGTACCTTGGCAAATTGTTATAGATTGCAAAAGCTACATTTGTCCACTTGTAGAGTGACTGGAGAGATCCCTGGATTCTTAGAAAATTCATCTCGATGCATTGTTGTTAGTTTGAAGTCATTATCTTTGTACATGAACCCATTTCTGACTTAAGCCATCTTGAAAATCTACCTTACCTATATCTTTTAATAAACTCAATTTCTGGCTCGATTCCTTTGTCTATTGGAAGGATGTTATTCTTAGAGATTTTAGACCTTTATGATAATAGATTCAATGCATCAGTTCCAAAAAATATTGGAGTTCTTTCAAAGCTGACAGCTTTACGAATCTCAAATAATGTTTTAGAAGGTGTTCTCACCAAAGTACACTTTGTCAATCTTTCATGACTGGCTACATTAGATGTGTCTTCAAACTCATTGGTATGGAATGTAAGCTCCAATTAGGTGTTATCTTGCTTGAAGATGAGATTGTTCCTGGTCATCCAGATATTATTGATGAACTTAAACATCATCACAATGATATTGAACTTGATGTCCTTAGTAGGGCTGCATATCAGCCGGGTTGGACAGGTTTTTAAGAGTGCCTAATCTTGATCGTGACTTTGGTCGCTTTGCCCATGACCAACCTAACCCAACTTTGAGTTGGAAATTCTTGGCCATGACCAACCCATAGTTTGCCCACACATGTTCGGGCAGACCAAATGACAAGGGTATTTGGATTGGTCAATCGGGTTGATCGGGTGGTTAATTCGACTAGTCATATTCG
Organism: Kingdonia uniflora; assembly: GCA_014058105.1. Classification (NCBI taxonomy): domain Eukaryota; kingdom Viridiplantae; phylum Streptophyta; class Magnoliopsida; order Ranunculales; family Circaeasteraceae; genus Kingdonia; species Kingdonia uniflora. The sequence goes on along the minus strand of JACGCM010000083.1, from coordinate 16,200 downwards.
ATATTATTTACACCAATTTACCAACAAGAAATTCAATAAAATAAACTTTATTCAATACACAATACACCGTCATCAAAATAAGCTTCACTTCAAACATAAAGTACACCATCATCATGCAATGAGAGTTATGTGGTGAGTCTTGTTCGAACAAAGATCGGTAGGAACTTGTGTTTGGCCGCCGAAAATGCCTCATGATACGTAATTTGAGAGAGTCTTGTATTCTAGGTCTCTTATGATATAAAAGATACCTAAGGGGTCTAGTGAGATTTAACCCTAACCTAGGAGAGATGTAGCCTCCATGGCTAATCTTTGTAGAGAAAGGGGTCTTTGCAAGGTTGTAGAAGTTAGAGAATTCTTTTAGAAGTTTGATACAGGGATGGGGAAGGGCCTCTCCAATGCTAAGCTAAGATGTAAATCAAAGAGAAGAGAGCAGAGATGGTTCAAGGAGAAGGTAATCAATGATAGAAAAAATAACGATAGTTCAAAAATGATGGTTCGCATAGAAGCTTCGTTCGAAATGAGTCGCAGCGGTTTCCGGAAAGGTTGAGGCAACTGCGGATTTCTAGATGGTTCTCCTGATTTTTTTTATACCTTGAAAGTCTATGTGAGTTTTGTTATAAGGTTAAAAATCTTAAAGTGTGATGAGATCTCTTGAGAACTTGTAGCGGTTTCTCGGATACATAGTGGATTCAGGGATTTGGTGGGTGATAGACATGAAAAATGCATATTTCTGCTTTTACATTTACATGATCTAGAACCTTATTTATTATTTTACTGGGCCTAATTGAAGTATGTTTTTACTATTGCAGGTAAAGAGACATTTGAGACCAAACCCTTCTTAAAGCCCAACTCTTACAAGCTCAAGAGCTGTTGGAGATGACCTAGTGCCAAGAGCTGCTGGAAGACTTAGTAGTCAAGCCTTGCTAAAATATCTCCACAAAACCAAGAGTTTTTTGGGAGAGTAAGACTTTTATTAGCGGATAAAGATAAAGTTGTTGAGAGGGAGGGGAGTTCATTTTTTGCCTCTGGGAACCGCTATAGCTTTATTTTGTATTCACCCAGAGATATTTGTATAATTCTTTTAGAATATCTTGGGAAATCTATGAAATCAATTGTAAGTGTTTTGTTATCAATCAGTTCTTAATTATTTCTAATTACTAGATTTGATAATAGGAATCATTATTTGATCTTTACATCCCTGAAGAACGATAACCCTAACATATATTATAACACCCGATTTGATACGGTCTGTCAAATGGTGCCATTGCTAGGGATATAATCAATTTTAAAATCGTGTTTCTATTAATAAATTATTGATTAATATTAGGTTACTATTAGTCGTATTTAGTTATTCATTTTTGTTTCCATTTCCGTTTGAAAGGTATTTTTTCCTCTTTATTTTACTGTGTAGGTTAAGAAAAGGGAGCCAAATTAGAGAGTTCGTGAAGCAGAGAGAGGGTTGAATACGTCAGCAGTTTTCATCTCTTCTGTGACTTACTAATTATCTTTGATCTCAAAACACAACTCTTTTTAAAAACACCGACTCTCTCTCTCTATCTCTCTAAACAACTCCCACAAAATCTCTCTCAAATCATAACAAAATTCTCCATCTCTCTCTCTAAAAACACCGACTCTCTCTTTCATAGTTTCTCACAACAATCGAAGTTTGCGTTAGGTTTACAAGATCTCACTAAAGCCTCTCTCAGATTTGGGGTTTTAATCTCTTCTTTGGGAGTTTTTAGCCCTGATTTAGGGGTTTTTATGCTCCAGATTTCCTCTTATTTGGTTTCTCTAAAACGCATCTGATTTGGGGGATTTACACTTCAAATTTGCTCTAATTTATGTTCAATTTCCTCTATTTTGGTCAATTTTTGTCACCAATTTCACTGCTTGATCTCTACTCATCTGTGAAATTTTGATAATGCTATAAAGCTCACTGACAATGGAATTAGCAGACAGAGCAATTGGGTTTCTGTTTTCTCTCGTCAACTTATCCATATTTATGTACTATACCTTTTGGGTTATCATCTTGCCATTCGTTGATTATGGGTGTGTTTGAATTCATGCTTTGAGGTTTACTGTGTGAAGAGCTGATGATTGCACTATGTGGTGGTGATTGCTTCTCCGATTATTTGGTGTTTGTTTTGGCTAAAGAGAAGAGGATTTCTTATTGAAGTTTTGTGATTGAAGTTCTTAAATTATTTTGTAGTTAATCTATCCTTGGTGAATTGTACAAAAATTTGATTTATGTTGCAGCTGTGATTTGGGGTTGTTAAAGGTTTATGCGATTGCAGAAGAATCTGGTGTGCCATTGATTTGTTGTTGATTTGGGTTTGATTTGGGTTTAGCTATTGATTGATTTATATTCAACTGTTGATCTGCCTCCCAAATTACTGCTGAATCGTTGAAGCTTGGTAACTATGATTTTGATTGTCTTTGTGACGGGTAAATAGTATCAAAATCTCTGGGTTTTTACTTTGTTTACTCTGCTGCTACAATAATTTATTTTGATTACTCTGCTGCTATAGTAGTTTACTTTTCTTACTCTGCTACAATAGTTTACTTTGTTTCTGGGCTTCTTTTTTTGATTAATTTTATTGAAATTAAGTTAAAGTTTGAATTGTGTTTTGGTATTTGATCAGGGGCTGCTATCGTAATCTTCATCGCCTAACAGTTTCTTTTGTATAACTTTGTTCGTATCTCACTAGTATTATAGAGCTTGCTCTTGCGGAAAAAAAAGTCTGGTCAAGCAACTGTTGTTTGAAAGCTTTACCTATGTATTCTTCTTGTAGGAACGATGGTATCTTTTGCTCGATCTAGGCAGTTGGGTAGCATTTTTGCTACATACTTGGTTCACGAACACGGACATACATAAGTACTGTTTTTATAGTTATTAAAGGAGATGGACATTGTTGATTAAAGAAAAGTGACAAAGCCAACATCAAAGAAAAGTGACAAAGCCAAGAAGACTTCTAGTTGTTTAAATTTTTATGAATTTTTAGTATTGTAAGTATTGAGAAAATGTTTGTCTAAAGTTTAATGAGTGTCACTCCGCAAGGTGAGGAAATTGTACTCTGCTGTAGGTACAACTTTGAAACCCCTACTCAGGCCAGAAACTGTTTCAACGCATACTTCGCAAACGATCCTGAGTGGGCCTTCCTAACAGTTTCACCAGGGTAACCAAGCATGCCCCTAAAAAGGTCGGCCTATAGGTAATCATCTTTTCACCGCACCCTCCCTATCGCAGTACATCGTTGTTTAACTATTGTTTGATTGATTAAATATTTAATTTTTGCTACAAGGCCTAGATAAGGGTAAACCAAAATAGGAATTCATCACCCGAGCGTGCCCACATATTAGGACCCCAGGAGTTCATCACCCAGTTTTTAATCTTTTCAGTATCGACAGTCCCGACTACTTTAAAAGATTTTTAGATAAGAAGCCATAAAAAACATAGTTAATCAAAAGCTTCGCTCGGACCTGGAGCAACACGCTTAATAGGAAAACTTGATAAGTGGCTATGTTTGCTGGAGGATGTATGTTCCCTAGCATAGCTAGTGTGAATAGGTGACTCTAAGCGGTTCGCCCCGCCGTCCAGCAAAGGTGGATCTATGTGACTAAACAGCACATGAGTTATCGCCAATGCGAGCAAAAACAACTCAAGTGCGATCCGATCTACTGTCAGGAGTAGGAGATTTGAACCTTGAGACTGGGTTCACAACTTAACTTAAAAAAGAGACCAGTAAAATATTTTTGAGTGCTTGCATCATTCTTAGGTCTTTTAGTGTATTTGCATTTATTGATTGAGTTGTATGTTAAAATGGGGTAACACCCAAACTTAGACTAAGAACGTTGTTAGAATCAATATGAGCGGGACAGATGGGATTAATGGTCCTGAACCTGTTATTGCTAGGAACAGTCCCAAACTTGTTGCTGCTACGGAGAGAATCACGCTCCACAATCGAATGCATCCTACAGTTGTTAGTAAGCCTTCGTATATCGTGATTCCTAGAAATTTAGTAAACTTTGAGTTAAAACCGGGATTCTTGTCTATGCTCCCCAAATTTCATGGTAGTCCCACTAAAAATCTGTATAACCATCTTAGGGACTTTAGGGATCGTATGCTTATTTTAAATTTCGAACGTATTACAGAGGATTCTCTAAAATTACGTGTGTTCCCTTTTTCTCTTTTGGGAATCACACGCGATTGGTTATACACTCTTGAGGAGAACTCTGTAAACATGCTTGAACAACTCGCTAAAGATTTTTTAAAAAAATATTTCACTAACCATAGAACTGCTAAGATACGACAGAGTATCTATAGCTTCACGCAAAATTGAGGAGAGTCATTATATGACTACCTACGACGGTTTAGGGATTTAGAGCAAGGATGCCCATATCACGGGATTCAATTTACAGATATAGTTCAAACTCTGCATGAAGGTCTAGATTATGACACTAGAGTTTGTGTCCAGTCTATGTGTGCGAGTACATTTGATAAGAAAATTGACATCGAAGCTTGGAAATTTTTAAATGATGTAGCGGATAAGACTTACCAATGCAAAATTATGAGAGAGGAAAGACTTTATCATAGTGCAAATGTGCACCAAGTAGACTCTAATTCAGAATCTGCCACTCTTAGAACCATTCTTAATAAAATTGAGAACTTAGAGATTGAGAAAAGGGAGAAACACCCTACCACTTTTTCTATTAACCATGTGGCAATGCCACTTGGTGTGGTTTATGAGAGTTCGGACCATCTAGACCAAGATTGCCCTAACATGCTTAGTTTAAAAGAGGGTTGGAAATACCAGGCCAATGCTATGTATTAACGTCCCAATAGCCAACCTTTCAATGGTGGATGGAATAATAATTCTAACAACTTCAATTCTCGGGGAAGTAGAAATTACCAAGGAGGTTCTTCTGGTAACGCCCCTTATCAACCGCATAACCAGGTAAACTATCACCAGTCTAGTTCCTCGTGGCAACAAAATCTGTCATACCAAGCTCCCATTAATGTGCATTATGTTCCTCCGTACAATAGGAATTTGCCTACTCTAACCACGTCCTTAAAAGATACTCTTAAGGCGTTTATGCAAGTAACCCAGTCGTTTATTGCCAAACTTGAGGAACAAATAGGTTAAATGGCAACAGAGATAAGCACAATAGACAAAGGAATGTTCCCCATTCAAACTCAAGCTAATCCTAAAGAGAATAATGAACATCTTAGATATTCTAAGCATGATGGAGTCAATACCATCAATTCTGTTAGGAGTGGTACAAAAGTTGATAATCTATTAAAAATGCCTAAGGAACCCGAGCTGGAAATTTAAAGTAAACCTATATAAGAACCTGTGACTGAGGAAGAAACCGCGATAACACATGATCATCTGCTGGCTCCTTTTCCTCAGTGGTTAACTCTGGCTAAGAAGGGCAACGCAAATAAAGAGATTTTAGGAATTTTAAAGCATTGTGTGATTAACATTCTTATTCTTATGACCATAAGGCATATTCCTAATTACGCAAAAAAATTCAAAAATCTTTGCACCTTAAAACGGTGCATACATGTCCTAAAAAAGGCTTTTCATGTTCTCGAGAGTGATATGTTTATTCTTTTAGATGCCCATGTTAGTTTTGTCCATTTGCGTAAATCCCTTCCCAAGTACAAGGATCCGGGATGCCCTACAATTTCATGCTCGATTGGGACCCGAAAGATAGGAAGAGTTCTACTTTATTTAGGTGCCGCCTTGAACCTCATTCCCTACTCTGTCTATGAGCAATTAGATATCAAAGTACTTAAGCATAAAAATAGAACCTTGCAGCTAGCAGACCGATCCATTAGGATTCCTAGGGGTGTAGTTGAAGATGTGTTGATCCAGATTGAGTAGTTTATTTATCATGTAGACTTTGCTGTGTTAGATACTGAAGCAGTGGCAAACCCTGAGGACAAGATCTCTGTGATTCTTGGTCAGCCCTTTTTGGTAACAGCTAATACAATAATCAATTTCCACAATGGAATTATGAAGTTGACCTTTGGGAACAAGACAGTAGAATTAAATATCTTTAATGCGTCGCATTCCCCTTCTAATTCTGAACTACTCGAGTGTAATATGATCCAGAGTCTTGTGAGTAGCACTTTTGAGAGGTCAAGTACCTAGATCCTTTTGGGGTATTCTTGGCCCACTTTGATGGAGATTGTGAAGACGAATTGTACATCCATGAGGTGAAAGCCTTATTAGATTCAACTTTAGAAATTTCTGAGCTGGAAGGTGAGCATGAAATCTTAGATGTTACGAAACCCATTCTGGAGGCACAAGTAACCTTCCTAAAAATTGAGCTTAAGCCTCTTCCCTCTAACCTTAAGTATGTCTTTCTAGGTTCAGATAAAACTATGCCCGTCATTATTGCCGCTGACCTAGAACCCCTTCAGAAAGAGAAGTTGATTCATGTTCTTAAGGGAAATATGAAAGCTATTGGTTGGAGTATAGAGGACATTAAAGGAATTAGTCCCTCGGTTTGCATGCATAAAATTAAATTGGAAAATAATACCAAAAAGTCTATGTAAGGACAACGAAGATTGAACCCGACAATGGCCGAAGTAGTTCGGAAAGTAATTTTAAAACTCCTTGATGTTGGGATCATCTATCCCATTTATGATAGTCTTTGGGTTAGCCCGATCCATGTTGTCCCGAAAAAGTTAGGAATCACCATTGTAAAGAACGAGAATAACGACCTCGTACCCACTAGAATGACCACTGGATGGAGAGTCTGCATAGATTATAGGAAGCTTAATTCGGTCACTAGGAAAGATCACTTCCCCTTACCTTTCATTGACCAAATGCTCGAGCGACTCCCTGGGCACAAATTTTATTATTTCTTAGATGGCTACTCTGGGTACAACCAAATTTTATTGTTTCTTAGATGGCTACTCTGGGTGCAGCATCTACAGAATCAACCTCTATCCACCCCTACTAATCAATTTTAGGGAACATACAGACATGGCAAGGAAAAAGCATTCGAAATTTTATTACAGTTTTTGTCTTGTTTTGTATTCAAATAAATTTAATGGTATTATACCTTTAGAACTCTGCGATCCTGCTTCACTTCAAATCTTGGACCTGGCACACAACCATCTATCGAGAGTCATACCAAGATACTTTAAAATTTTGAATACCATGGCATGGCCGACAAGCTTAGCATAATAGAACTTTTTATAAAGAAATTGAACTTGGTAGTGAAAGAAGTCGAGGCTGTGTTAAGATTGGTGGATCAAAGTTAGTCCCATATTGGTTAAGATGTGGTCCAACACAAAGATATAAGGAGATATGATATTCTAAATTGTACTAAGGCCTTTTCAGATAAAACCCCAAACCTAACCCATACTAGGTGGTGAAGGTGGGGACAATATCGGTGCAATACAAGGGCTCGAGCACCCAGCAATTGGTATCAAAGCCAATAGTTCAGTTGGGAACATAGTTCATTGTGATTGGTGAGTGCTTAGGGTGGAACATAGATGTGCAAAGAAAAAGTGGTGCTTGGATAAAGTAGATAAGTTATTGCACATGAATCTCAGGTAAGAGGGTGTACCACGGGAGCTCAAACCAAGATAGAGATTGCTGGTGTGCGTATCTAAACATTTTGGTGGTGGCAGACTATTGAGGACTAACGGAGTTTGATCTAAGGTGGAGATTATTAAGATTGGGAGATCAAAGTTAGTCTCATATTGGATAGATGTGGCCCAACACAAGGATGTAAAGAGATATGATGTTCTAAATTGCATTGAAGCCTTTCCAGGTAAAACCCCATACTTAGCCCATACTAGGTGGTCAAGTTGGGGACAATATCGGTACAATGCAAGGGCTCGAGCCCTAACAAGTTGAATATGCAAATACTCTTGGCCTCGTAAAAAAATTGGATCTCTCACGCAATTATCTGTCACAAAAGATCCCAACAGAGATAATATGTCTTTTGGGATTGCAATCCTTGAACTTATCGAACAACAATCTGACAGGAAATATCCTAGATACTATAGGGAGCATGCATCTACTGGAATCTCTTGATTTCCCAGTTAGCCAGATTTCGAGCGAAATTCCTCAAACCATGTCAAGTTTAGCATTTTTAAGTCACTTGAATTTGCCATACAACAGCTTGTCTGGAAAAATACTTTCAAATACATAGCTTCAGAGTTTTAGTAATTTCAGCTATACCGATAATCCCAAAATGTGTGGCCTTCCATTCATAAAGAATTGTACGAAAAATGAAGGATTTCCATGTCAGAAAGAAGATGAAGCAGTAAATGATGACAGGGAAGATTTCATGGTACATTGGTTTATGTTAACATGCCACTTGGATTCATCGTGGGATTGTGTGATTTTATATCACTTTAATTATCAATATGTTATGGTGATTTGCCTATCTTGAGTGCATCGAGAATATGATTGATAAGGTCTGTACTATCTGCAAATTTGTTTCACATTGATTTCCTTTATGAAATAGTGGGTTGAATAATGCATTCAATATTTCTAGTGCAATTATCTAATACTTTTATTGAGCTATGTGTGTTGGTTAAATCTATCATCATCTAAGCATCCTGGATTAGGGGGGGTCGCCAAACTATTTCTATTACTAACCAATGTGGGACTTATAATGGCGAGTTTTCCAGAAGGAGAATCTTCGCCAATACTATTTGTAAGGAAAATGCAATAATAGGCTAGACAAACAAGATTTTACGTTGAAAACTCAGTAAAAGTTGAGAAAAACCATAACCTCGGGGAGGATTTTGATGTAAAATCTAGTATGTTGCTAGTTATTGCAAGTTTTGGAGTGATAGTATGGTTAGGAAGTAAGGATATAAAAGTTGCGGATCTGAATAATCAATTATCTGCTTGTATTTATAGTAGATACAGGCTGTTTACAAACAAAAAATAGTAATAATAGTCTTCTATTTCAGGAAGAGTGGGCGAACTTCGCAGATCTCTAACAGTTCTTTCTTGACCAGGCACAATGGCTACTTTTTATAGGTTGAGGAATCATGGTACCTTCTCGACTAATGTTTGTCTTCGACTATGCAATGTTGGCGTATTCTTGTCAAATCTAGGAAATATGCTACTACAATCACCCCATTCTTGACAGAAGTACTTGTAGTTTTGTCAAGAAGAAGTTAGAATTCGAAAAGGAAACCGATGTATTGGAAAGTCTTCCTATTGTCATTTCTGAGGTCAAAGTGAAGTGAATCTCGTCATGTCATTCCCAAGGAGTAATTAATGCGAACATTGAACTTAACAGATTTAAGGAAGGTATAAATAGGTAGTTTGGAGAAGGGTTATGCAATGGTGGATTTGAAATGATGTCGCCCCAACTATGGCGTAGGGAGTTGTTTGAGGTTAAAGATGGTGAGCAATCTGCGATAAAGCTCTGTTTCAAACTGGGTATGTGGTGTCCTTCAATTGATATTTTTATGGTGTGGAGGGTGGGGGGAGTTAGTGGCAGAAAATGTTTGCATGCCTGGGACCCTTGTGGTTCAATATGCATTGCTGAGGGTAATGAAGTATATCAGATTGGGGAAGAAGGGGTTATTGTTCGCAGCAAAGACAAGGATGTGCTGGCTGGTTGGGCGTCCAAGGATTTTGTCGAACGAATGAGGCTTCTTACAATTTTCTCCTGCCTTTCATCTATTGAGGCAGCTCATTGTAGAAGTTTTTTGACTTGAGATTCATTGAGTGTCTTAGGAAATCGTTGCCCTTGCTGCCAGAGATAATACCAGATTCTGGTGAAAAGATACAATAATGTCAGATCCCGGTGAAAATAAGCACAAAGAAATTAGTCCTTCAAGTCGAATGTAATGATAGTAGTGCAGTTTGATGTAATGTAATCGAAGGATATAGTTGTCAAATATAATCTGTAATAGTTTTTCAAAGAAATGAATTTATTTTTCGACATCCGCTTGTATATTTTTTTGTCGTTGAATATATGTATATAATTTTTTATCGAACTAAAATGTAAGAAAAGCGATTGTTGGATGGTTTAAACATCTCGAAGTATAGATTACTGAGTGGGCCAAGAATGGATTTCGAGGTTGATTAATTTGATTGTTGGAAATGTAAAGTTCCAAGGTAAAATAAATGTTCCTTGTGTTGACTTGGACCGTGGTGGGCTATAAATATCCATTATTTTTGGAAATGTGAGAGTAGCGTATTTTTAAGAAATGGTGAAGATGAGATCTTAGGTGCATAATAAGGTGTACAGTCGTGTTCAAGCTAAGTATTGAGAATTATATAATCGGTACATCGAATGTTCACTTGGACGATCCAATGGAACCGAACTATGAAGGTTTGAGTAAGGAAGAGAGGAAGGATGCTAAAGAGGATTTCCAGTTTTAATGCCAGTTGTAATATTAGAGTCCTCAAAATGTGTAAGTTATATGTGAACTCGTGCAAAGATGTGATTAGGAAAAAAGATGATGCTACAGTTAGGAGTTTGTAGTTGTGAGTTGTAAGAGAAGTATATGTAATGGTCGAATTGTAGTTGAATTGAAATAAGAATAGAATTTGATGTCAGAATGTAGATGCCGATATTTGTTTTATGAAATTGTTATCAAATAAATTTTGACTTGTCAAAATTGTGGAATATAACAAGTAGTTGTTCAAAGTATTTAAAGTCGATGGAATTTTGAAAATAAATCGGATTTACTGAGACTTTTCTGCAGATATAGGGATTTGTGAATAAGTTTAAAATGTGCAGAGGTAGTGAGAGGTTGAAAGATGGTGAGGAGTTGTCATGTAGGTGAAATTTGGAAGTACAAGGAGACGATGTACATCGCTTGTATGACAATATAGATTGTGCTTTATTGAGTATAAACGTGTTAGAAGAAATTCTTCGAGATATGGAAGGATTGGAGCAACAATCCAGGGTTCTGTTGCTTTTGAGAAGGCGAATAGTCAAGACTTCGATAAAAGACTTGTAAGGCGTTATATTCGAGCTCTCAAACAGTCGCAAAGCAGTGTGATGAACAGTCGTGTGGGGTCTATAGTTCAGAGGTGGGCGACTATTTACATTTTGTAAACTCTAAAAAAATTCTCTCAAGTACAAATTACTTGTTTTTGTCTTTGGATTTGTTAGAAGCAATTGGGAAGGAGGAGAGCAGTGCTGTAATTGCGAGAGCAAAGCGGACAAAGGAGAGAGTACAGAAGCAGTGCGTAAACAAGGTTTGTTTTTGTGAAGATTTTTGTTGTTTCGCAATTGAATGATTTTATAAATCTGTAGAGATGGGTATTGTTATAGTATTTGTAGAATGAATTTGAAGGAGTATAGGTGGTAGGGAAGATTAACTGTGTTAGGACTTGATTAGAAAAATTGTGATTATGATCGTTTAGGTTGATTTGTTGGTTGCAATGGAGTCGTAATGGTAAATAAAGGGATTTGGGTGCGAGAGATTCGCGTAATTGGTGGTGAGGGGTGGAGAGAGTATGGCTGGTGACGCGGTGTGGAAGGCACAACTGTAGGGATCTGTTGGATTTCGACAAGATTGTTGGGAATTTTATTGTTGAAGGAGTTTTGATAAGGCCGAAATTTGTGCAGAGAAAATGATATCCATATTTGAATGAGATGGTTTTGGCGGGAATCATGTGAAGCATCTTCAAGAACTAGCAAGATTCCTAAAATTCGACCAAAATTTAAATTAATAGAGTTTTTGATATTATAACTTAGAAAAGAAATAACTCAAATTGCATCGAGAACTGAATGTAGTAAGATGTTGCTATAAGTAACGATAGTAGATCAATGTTAGTTATATGAGAATGATGTGTGGAGAGTAATCTCGAAAACTACATGAATATGAGCATATGAACCTATGAACATATATATGTATAGATATGATAGATACTAACTATTGTAAAAATATAGAATCTGATTTACAGGTCTTTAAAAATGGTTGAACCAAATCAAATCGATTATAAAGATATATATAAGAATCCTCAAGACGTAGAACCACTGATTATTGATGTAACTACTTGTGTGCAATAGTTAGGAGGTAGATATAGGGTGGGTTCGAGTAGTGCCAGTTTAGCTGGAGTTGACCAGTTTAGGGTAGTACCTAGGATTATCGAGGTGTCTGACGAGGAGGCCACTGAACAGACAGGGATCACGAGCCACAGGTGAGCGATCGAGAAGGTAGGGAGTATGGAGGTGATGTGGAGGAGGGTGAGGAGTACCAGTATGATATGATTGACCAGGAAATACCCTTGGAGGGATTCTGGTTATCGAGAACAAATTAAGAAAGGGTTTAAACTTCCTCTTCGAGCAGACCAGAAAAGGTGATGAACTTTTTTGATGTGTAGCACCTAGTTAGTTCAATCCGAATGTATACGACCTGTTTAGGGTATGGGGGTGATAAACGGTTGACTTAAGGTAAGGGGAAGGAGTTGATCGCAGTCGATGATATATGTGTGAATTACACACTTAAGATAAACCCGAAGAAATTAGGTTACCGGTACTTGGCGAGGTTCTTAAAAGACCATTGTTCCATGACATAGTGTGATAAGAAGTTTTCAGGACCTCTATAAAATATCTGCTCAAAGTACAGTTGTCGATTGTAGCATGAAGAATGGGATCAAATCCACAGGGAGGTTTGGGAAAACAAACACTTTCTAGGCCGAATTACGGTTTTATAAGAGATAATTTAAGAAGTTAATAAAAACTAAATATAAAACTTAATGAGAAAAGAGAGCTAAGGTTCGAACTTGGCCTCTACCTTTCAAAGTAGTAATCGATATACAACTAGATCCAAATAATCCACCCATCATATGTTCGTGTTAAGACACATACGATGTTGTAAAATAAACCACTAAATCTATGGTCAAGCATTTAGGGTTATGCTTTTAAGTGATGGTGAAGAGCATCTTAGATAATTATCAACTCAACCATGGCTAGGCTTGAGTGAGTCTCTAGTGTTCCTCTTTCTAGATCTCAAATCAGTCTATGGTTAGTAGCACTTGTTGTATCCAAAGTTATCATCACCCAACCGAAGCTATGGTCAAGCCTTCGATATGATGCACTAACATATCAATCGTAAAACTAAGAGAAAACTAATTAGAACTTAATCAATATCAACTATTGCTCATCCAAGAAGAGGTCTCATCCTAGCCTTAGCTAGAAGATTATCCGCTCATCTCAGACTTCATCGCATTAACAACTATTATTTACAAAGAAATAAAAGAAAAAGAAGAAAATTAAATAAAACTGAGACTTTATTTCTTCCAAACTGATCCAATATGAGATATTTCTTCATGGAAACTCTTGCATATATCTTCAATATAAAATATCTTCAAGGATCTTGGATGTAATATATTATTTAATCTTATTCCCCAAGAATATTAGTATATATATTTCTTCAATCTTGAGACCAAATATATTGCGTATTGACTTTTTGTGCTAAGAACTGTGGAGACATTTTAGTTGACTTTAAGAGCTTGGTTTCAAATATCTACTCTAATAGATGTAATCGAAAAAATGTACATAAGTACCCCAAATTAAATATAATGGACAACTAAAATACATGTTCAACTATATTAAAAATGTCATAATTACGCGCTCATCAAATACCCCAAACTTGTATTTTGCTCGTCCCGAGTAAAATAAAATAATAGCCACTTCGCAGGGAGCGCAATTGCATTTAGTATGCAACAAGCCATTAACCTCTAGGTTTATCCTGGTGGATGAGTGTTGTCTTGTGAGGGTTGTAGTGACTATACCCACAAAAGTCAATAATGACATTTTAAATAATTCTAGAATACACATAACTCATTTCCTATGAACATATCATTACTTAGTTGTGACAAAAATATAGCAATGAAAATCCTGAAACTTGCTATTCTCCTAAGTATACCAAAGAATATCTTAAGCTTATCCGAAACTAAAGTACTACCTCAAGATTATAAAGAGATTCAAGTATTTTGTTTTAGCTATATTTGAGTGTACAGTAAAAATAGTTTTGTCACCTAATACGTTGTCTAGAATATATTACTCAGTTTTTGGTAGTCTAGTGAACTCGAATAAATTCAACGGTCAGTTCGACAAGTGCATTAATCAATTCGTTTTACTAGAATTTTTCTTTTTTCTTTTCTTTTGAGTACATTGTTTCTTAGTGAAGCCTCCATAATAAGGAGTTTTCGGTCGGCAATCCTTACTAGTTGGCTAAGGTGTTAGGGTGTGGTGCCCCATCATGACCTAGACTCAGAATTCTCAAAAATACATTTTCTTGTGCTTCTTTCACATAGTTCATGGTCAAACTCGAGATTGGTGATAATTTTTCCTCTTTGCAACGTGAAAGTTTATAGAGCATATTTGGCTTATTATTTTTTTCTTAGGAATGAACTTATTCTTAGGCAATTGTCTCCCTTCTAGCAAATTATTCCCAACATAAATGCTAAATTTCTCTTATACTGAGCAAAATTATTGAATAAATTAATTGCAAAACTACAGTGAAGTGCACATTTTCAAAATATGCCCAGTTAACTTGAATTAGTCGTTATTAAAAAGATAATACATCTAGCTTAAGATATTCCAATATTCTAGTGTATACTTAGTACAATTTCGAAATTTAGGTTTTTCCATAATATTTATGTCAAGGTAAAATCAGTTTAAGTGTTTGAAATTCGTCAAAAAAATATCTCATATTGTCAAAGTGCCATTATTTCACTTTTCTTCAAAAAACATTTAAAGAAATTGTTTCTACCTCCAAACTTAAATGAAACATTGCCCTCAATATTTGAAAGCATAAAAAATAGAGGAATAAAAACACGAATTTCTCACCTGAATGTGTCATGGGTTATCTCAAGAAGTGCTAAGTTTACCGTCTTCAGCCAGACGAATGTACCCCTAAACTTAAAATTTTCAATATGACTGGAAGGGTACGAAGTTGAAAAGGTGATGTACTATCCTGGTTGCAATTCTCTTTCAAAAACAGATAACACATGAATGGTGATCCTTAATATTAGCCCCTAATTGGGCAGATATATTCTGTAAAAGCCAGATAGAGTTTAAAACTAATTCTCTATGAAAAAGATTTTTTCTAAAAACTTTGCCTATCATTTGATAATTTCAAGTTGAAAATTTTAGACAAATCAAAGAAAAACTATTTTCTCCAAGATAAAGCAAACACATACCCAGGGAACATATTTTTTTTTAGAATTTTTAATATAATCATATGATTACTGCGTGTTGCAGTAAATAAGAAGATTGGTAACAAGTATGTGTCCCGAAAATGTACTAGATTCAAAACTCGATTTCCTGGAAAAGATTTTTCTTTGAAAATTTTCCAAACTCCCATGTTATCGTTGATATTCTAAAAATGTGATAGGTGGTTCTGACAAAGTAAGTACGTGAGGCATCCCCAAATTATAATTTTTCAAAAAGATGTTTTCTTTTAGTATAATAAAAACTATATAACATATTTGTAGATGTGGGGATTAGGAAACAATTGACTCTAACAAACATTTAAAATTTATGCGCCTAAAATCACACACTTATCTCAAGGGACTCATCTTGACCATTAACGTGGATATTATTGGCTTAGGGGCATGGCCAAGTTGAAACATATTTTCAGATACTAATGATTGTACCATTTCACGAATATCAGGATCATTCAAGTTCTCTAAATAATTAAAACATTCATCAACAGAAATGCACAAGAGTTATTTCCGTACAAGTCCACAAAATCGTTATGGTCATGGTACCCCCATTGGCTCAGGTGATAGAGGTAACGATCAAGGAAGAGAGATAAAGAAGATAACACTGGTCTGGATAAAGATGGAGCTCATATTTTCTCAAGAATTAGTGTTGATTTCACACTTCCAAGATATTTGTCATCATCCTCATCATCTGAGAAATGTCTAACTTGGAAAATATGTACTTTCTGTCATGATATCATTTGTAAATTGGTGGGGTCAATCGGTAAAGGGATGGATAATGACATCGGTAGTTGGATGTTGAGGGCAGAATTAAGAGGTAATGAGAAAGATTGCATTGAACATGTTAGCCGTTTTCTTAAGATCATCTTATGATATAGGATTGTCAACCTTAAAATGTTAATCTTCTAAATTTCTCTCATAATATGGGATCGATTCACCCCACGGGGAAAATATTCCTATTTACGCTTGAATTCATCATTTTTTAAATCACAGGGGGATTTAACTTTGGATTTAT
>JACGCM010002078.1:0-79010 GCA_014058105.1 Kingdonia uniflora | reverse complement strand
TTTCGAGGTTGACTGATTTGACTGTTGAAATTGTAAAGTTCCAATGATAAATAAATATGGATTGTGTTTGACTTGGGACTTTGTTGGACTATATACCCCCCCGTGGACTCAGTGAAAATGGAGATTTTGTGTTTGTTGAAATGATGAAGACTAGGGTACAAGTACGCAATGAGTGTTCACCCGTGTCCAAGCGAAGTATTGGGAATTGTACAAGCGTACTTCAAATCGGTGCGTTAATTATTTGATGGAAGAACCCGTTGAACCGAATTATGAAGGGATGAGCGAGGCAGAGGCGAAGGATGCTGAGAGGAGTTTCAGTTTCACTGCCAACTTGAGTTTTGGAGTCCTCCAGAACGTGAGTTATATGTACACTCGCGCAAAAATGTTGATTAGGAAGAAGATGCTGCTCCTATGAGGAGTATTTGAAATCTATTTATTGTTAAAGTAGTCAATGTAATGATCGAATATTTTTGTATGGTTAAGAGAATAATTTGATTGTCAGATGTAGTTGTCGATGTTTTGTTATGAGAAATATTTGTCAAATATATTTTTTAACTTGGAAAATCTTTGGAATGTAATAGGACAATGTTGTATGTTGGTATTTGTAACGTCGAATGAAATTTTGAATTTTGAATTAAGTGTTGAAGATTTTCCCGATATATAGGGAATTGAAAATAAAGTAAAAATGTGTTGAGGTAATGATAGATTAAACATGGCTAGGTGTGTTCCTGTAGTGACATGTTGAAGTATAAGGAACTGGATGTACAACATCTTTGTGACAAGAGGATGTGCTTTGTCGAGTATGATATGTCAGAGGAAGTGATTCGAGATATGGAAGGGTTGGTGCAACAGTGTAGGGGTTTGTTGTCTTCGAGGATTCAGATCTAAAAGGCGAGGTTCCTGAGACTCCTGAAGTCCATAGTGGGACAGATGTTGTCGATGATTTTGTGATGATAAATTCTGATGGTTAATTTGAATCCTGAAGAAATTTTGGACGTGCTTGCTCCTGATGGTTTATCGAAGGTCGATGATGTAGTGTCTCCTCCTGCAGTTTAAATCAGTTTATTTAAACAATATTTTATTTTGATGATAGATGTAAAAATGGTCAATGGGACCGAAATAATTTTTTAATATGTGCGTTCTTGAATGTTGGCAGTTTGTTATCGGTGAAGTTTTTGAATAGATCTGATGCATAGTTAGAAATTTATGCTAAGTGTTGATATTCGATAAAATGATATTGTAAAATGTGAGTGTAGATAGTAATGAATAAGTAAGGGACGCAAGTTTGCGCGATGAGTAAACGACGACCATGGAATGTCAATTAATGAGAATGAGTACCATATGTGAATCCTTAATGGGATATCTGGGTTGACTTTGTAAATGAGCAAAACATGACCTTACTTGTTTGTTGAGTAATGATTGTGAATTAGAGTATCCTGTAATTGGATAGTATTCGCGAATAATGGAATGTTAGTTTGGATGCATATTTTTCAAGTATGAATCGAGACTAAGTAAAAATAGTAATGATGATTGATAGTTTTGATGCATACTTACAAGTATGGATCGAGACTAAGTAAAGATAATAAAGATGATTGATAGTTTTGATGCATACTTATCAAGATAAGTATGGATCGAGACTAAGTTAAGATGATTGATAGTTTTGATGCATACTTATCAAGTATCACTACAAGAAAAAACACCTATGATAGCGTTCAAAAATCGCTATTAAAACCCTACCATAACGTTTTTTTAATGCTCTATTATCCCATGCTATCCTTTTTACTATAGCATTTTCTGAACGCCATTAAATAATAGCATTTGATGAACGCTATCAATTTATTTTTAATGGCGTTTAGAGAATGCCATAGTTGATTTTCTATAATATTTTTTCCCCGCTGTCTTTTGTTTTTAACATAGCAAGCCTATAATGTTATGTTTTGTGCCTACCATAGCATTCATTCAAAGTCTTTATTTACATAACATAACTGACAACAAATGCTATCTATTATCTTTTCCGTAACATTTGTGTAATGCTATCTATTATCATTTCTATAACATTTATCTAATGCTATCTATTATCTTTTTTATAACATTTGCCTAATGCTATCTATTATCTTTTCCATAGCATTTGTCTAATATTATTTCTTATCTTTTTCATAACATTTGTCTAATGCTATTGTTGGGTGTACCATAACATTTTATAGAAAGCTATCATTTCCTGAATGTTAACATAACATCTTCAAATGCTATCTTTGCTCAACAAATTAGCAGTAACAAAACAGTTACAATGTTCAATAAAAACTGCATTTCATCAAATGAAATTACAAAAATCACAGCTTTACTGCAAATAGAACTCTGATACAATAAAAGTTTGATCTTATAATCATCATATTCAGGTTCTTCAACAAAAAAAAGAAAGATAAAAACAAATCCCTTCTATGTACAATGGCCAAATACTGTAGGAAGTCATTTTCAACTACGACTCCATCTCAACTGCATAAAAGATGCGATAAAGAGTGTAAGCAAATTAAATTATACATACTAAAACAATTATACCATATCTAATCCAAAAATGAACACCAATCATGAATCTTACTTTAATTTTTCCTATACAAAGATTAGCTAGGTCTACTAATGACACCCAAAAAGTATGGGATCATTTCAGTGTTGTGTGGTATCCAAAACAACAAGGGAGATGGTTCATGCTAGCTGACTTGTAAGCAGCTTAGTTTCACTCCTTTGGTTGTTGAAGTGGATTGATCACAACTTTGGTTTTATAAGAAAGGAACAGTTTCTCCTAAAAAAAATATGGCATCATGCTTTACTTATTTGGCTTTTGCTGATAGGGGACCTTTTGACCCATAAAAACTATAAAAACCCCTTGCTTACTTATTTAGCTTTTGCTTATGATCTGCTTGCCTATTTTAACAGTGATACTCTGTCTGCAATTGCAATTAAGGACTGTCCTTGTCTCATCTGGTCATTACAGGGTTACTAGAGGGTGCATGCCTTTGAATCATCTGCTCTATGCAGATGATGTCCTTGTCTGCCTAAATGGGAGCAAAAGTTCTATAAAAGGTTTGATGATGTTTTTAGCCAAGTATGAATCTGTTTCAGGGCAACTGGTAAACAAAGGGAAAAGTGGGATATATCTGCATCACCGAACACCTACGGCAAGGAAAATGATCATACAAGCTGTTTGTGGCTGTCAGTTAAATAATTTCCCTCTCATCTACCCTGGAGCCCCAGTTTGTTATGGTAGAGTGTAGCATGCTCATTTTAATCCATTAATTGTGAGAGTTCAAAAAAAGTGCAGGGTTAGCAAGGAAAGTTGCTCTCAAATGGTGGCAAACTGGTTTTAATAAGGCATGTGCTTAACTCCATGCCCATACATCTACTCTCATGTTTACATATGCCAAAGTCAGATAAATACTCTAGAGAAATTTTTTGCTGATTTCTTCTAGGGGTCTTATGAAGGGAGGCCTAAGAGACATTGGGTGGCATGTAAAAAGTTGTGCAAAGATAAAGAGGCAGGAGGTCTGGGGCTGATAACTCTAGAGCATGTTCAAAAATAGCTTTGTTATGAAGAAAACCTGGAATATCATGTATAGCAACTCTTTCTGGTCTGACTACATTCATAGTAAATACATGAGAAATACAGATGTTCCAACTGCAACCCAAGAAGACTCTAAGCTTTGGAAGAAGATGGCCAGTATGATGCCCATTATAAAAGAAAATACTGCATAGGTATTAGAAAAAGGCAAGACATATTTCTGGAATGATAATTGGTCAAGTGAAGGAGATTTCAAGGGCATTTTCTCAGTGATTACCAACCAACAGATAATAGTCAAGGAGGTGATTGATCACAATGGCGACTGGCAATGGAGCTTGCTTAGTCATGAGATACCAGTAGAATGGAGATACATATTGGCTACCAGGTTTCAGTTAACAGACAAGAGAGACAGGCCTTTTTGGAATCTCACCCAAAATGGAATCTTCTCCCTGAAGTCTGCATGACAACTATGGAAAGGAGAGGATGCAAAACAAGACATAATGGATTGGATATGGCATCAGGCCTTACCAAAAAAATTATAAGTTTTTGGGTGGAAGATCTGGAAAAATATTTTGCATGTTGATTCTTTGATTCAAAAATTCATACCCTTTGTGTCAAAATGCCTTTATTGCAGCAGCAGTATGTTTGAATCACTTGACCATCTCTTTGTGTATAGTGACCTTGCTAAAAGAATATGGTGTCATTTCAGTACAGTTTGTGGTGTGGAAAACTATGCTGGAGGAACACTCTGGGCTAAGCAAGGTATATGGTTGTTGAATGCTAACCATAAGTCACATATGGGGATCATCAAAACCTACTGCCCACTTTCATCTCATGGGAGATTTGGAGAACAAGGTGTTGTTTGAAGTATGATGGAGTTAACATTAACCCAAATAAAGTCATTCAGAAAGTGCTTAACTGGTGTCAGAACATAAATGATAAAATCAAGATAACAAAGGCTGCTTCCTTTTCTGACTGTATATCCTTGCAGGTTTTAAGACTGAAAGCCAAAACTGTCAAGCTCAAGCCTGTTATTCTGGTTAGATGGTGCAGGCCAAACTTTGGGGGTTTTAAGCTCAACTCTGATGGATCTGCCCTCAGTAATGGATTGTGTGGAACTGGGGGTGTGATTAGAGACTGGGAAGCTGTGCAAAGAATATAATCTATTGCCTCTAGTAGTTGAAGTTGACTCCAAGGTGGTTGCAAACTGGTTCCACAGGAAATATTTTATTTCTGCTAGGTATGTTGGGATCATAACTTATGTACTTATCTTCAATGTGTTTTAAACCACATTTTCAAGGAAGGAAATCAACTGGCTAATTTCTTTGCAATATTGGGAAGTGAACAGATTACTCAACTCTTTTAGATTTCAGTAGCATTCCTTCCTCCTACAGCTAGAGCTATTCTGATCCTAGATCAAATGGGGCTGGTAACAATGAAAAGATGAGTTTATGATGAATTGTACTATTATGAGGCCAGGCTTTAGTCCTCCTCCACTTATGTAACTTATGTTTCTCATTATCAATAAAATCCAATATTTGGTCAAAACAAAAAAAAAGGTCTACTAATGTATAAGAATTGGATTATATAAGGATGTAGTGACGGAGAATAAATAGTTAAGTTATAAGGGTTTATTATACCTGAATCAATCGTCCTTCATAACCACGTATTTCTTGGGCCATGCAATAAAACTCTTTAAAGCACCACCAATTGTATTTGCATCATCAGTCACCCTCCATAACGGGAATAAAGGGATTACGGCATTCATAACAACAACTTTGCATACATTAGGCCCAAGAATTTGATTATGCAGCATGCATTCAGGATCATCTGACACCCACTGTGCATGAGCAACAACAACCTTAGAGCCCTTCCAACTTAACAATTTGCAATTGGTGTCTTTAGCCTTTCTTTTACGTTGTGCCTGGAAAGAAAAATCAAGATTATATTTGTAATTCTATATATATTACATTGTTATATAACTGAAAGTTTATTACTTTTCTATCGCTTTTTAAAACCACACAAACTAATCAAATGAACAAAAGAATGTCGTGTGTAAACAACTTTTACCAAATCTAAAACCACAAGCCACGAAAAATTCACTAGTCATTATGGGCACTAGTCCTCCTCTTTAATACTATTTTCATTATCTAATAAAAAAGCAAGCCCAAAAAGAAAAGGATTTACTTGGGGGGTAGACGTTTGTGTCTGTAATACTTACTTTATATAGGGTTAATTACTTACTTACTTTATATAGAGTTAATTAACATTATCTAAACATGTTTATTGTAGGGTGTGAATTCAATACCTGTTATCAAGATGTACCCAAGATTTATCAATCATGATGATGGTACTTGCTTTAAGCCTGGAGAAACAAAGTTACGCATTTAGTTCAAGTTCGAAAAAAAATCCAATAAGCATATACTTAAAGTTCGACTATGTTTTAGTTTGGAGAAGCTAGTTCAATTAGATTCCTTGTGTTTACTTTTAATGGAGAAATTTTATGTTCATAGAGTAGTTACAGACGCAAAAAAAGAGGCAAAGGCTATTTTTTTAGTTGTCCAGCAAGATTTGGAGACCTCAAAAGCGAACTGTACCACCTCTTATCCTTGAAAGCAAAGCAAAGAAAGTCACCAGTGAGAGTGAGTCCAAAAGTTAGGAGCGATTCTTTCCACTATAGACCTCAGCTTGGTGAGTCGTAGTCATCCTAGCCTACTAGCTAAGGCCTAACCTACCAGAGCTGACAACGCCGAAACCAGGACTATAGTTGGTGGTTTTAAGTATAGTTGGTGGTTTTAAGTACCTTATCTTGTTTTAAGTAGTTTAGCGGCAAAAGTAACTAGAGTTTAAAAGAGTCAAAGCTATTCTTTCTTAGCTAGCTCAATACCTTATCTTGTTTTAAACAGCTTCATAGCTCTTTTCCTAAGCTAGAAAATTGATTTCCTAAGCTACAAAGGCTACCTTATCATTCGCCTTGCTTATTCCCCCCGCTTGGACTAGGCTATTCTTTTGCACCAACAAAATTGGAAGCACGACTAGTGCGTTCCCTCAAATGTTTGTAAGTCACCTCGCTCAGACTCTTTATATAATGCACTAGGTCAACTCACTAACTAACTACGTCGACGTTGTGATAATGTCTATAGGTTATAGAGGAATAGGAGTTCTTGCTCTACCTAGCCTAGGATCCTTCTCATTTCATCTAGCTTCTAGGAAACTGAAAGCGAGGAAGGAGATCTCATTCCAGAGAGGCATAAGAAACCTAGTACACTGTAAGAAACACATAGGTAAGGTTGGTCGTAGGAATCCGATGCGAGGCCTAAGGATCCTCCCAAGGACGAGTATAAGACTCAAAGTAAAAGGCTTTTCCTCCAAGGCTTCAAGCAAGGTGAAAAAGGGGGCTCATGCTCTTTGTGTCGGTTCCTTCTCAGGATCCTTGTTGTAACCATTGGCCTCTTTTAGCAGCCAGTTTTTTAGGGGTTCTCTTTTGAACAGCTGCGCTACGATTATTTAGCTAACTAGAGGGAAGGGAGCTACTAGGGCTAGGTTGCTAGGAACGTTACCCAACTGCAAAAACTCTATGGCATTTTTAAAAAAGTGTTATTGTCATGCTGTACCGAAAGCAAGAAGGTTCTTTTGGGAAGTCTAGGCGGGTAGTGGTAATTTATCTTTTGTAACGTATTACGGCGGCAGTTTTTTTTTTAAGGAAATCAATCAGGCATGCTAGTAGATCTAAGGGTTCTCTAACTACTTCGCTAAAAATACACCGGTAGATCAACGCTAGGATCCTTCTTCGTGGCGGGGACCTAACTCATCATCGGCCTAGTAGCCATACCTCTAGCTCAAAGGCTAGGTGTGGCAGCAGTTTCTTTTATTACAGGGCCAAATAGAAATAGAAAAAGAAGGCTATCTATCAGTTGGGTCTGGGAGCTACTGGCGTAAGAGCGATTAACGCTGGGCTATGTTTTAAAGAGCATGGGCCAGTCATAGAGAGTCAACGTTCTGTGCTACGGAACGACCAAGTCATACGCTTCTTCCGTGTCATTAGAATGAAGCCGGGGAGCTGGGAGAATGTGATGAAGCAAATCTCCAAAGTATTTTTTCTTTTGAACGTGGTGCGTGTAAACGAAGGGTTTTAAAAAGAGTGCACTGTCTTTTCTAAGCTGCGAAGAAGAATGACACGCCGCTAACTATTGGCTACCACAAGAGGTATATCTTCTTGGCCAATGCTGCTTAGAGGCAAAAAGAAGTTGTGGCGTTTAGGTGTATCTCAGCTAGACTCTTTAGAGTCTCTCAGTTGATACATACTGGACACTGGACTATACCACAAGACGTCGAAACAGTCTTTAACTTCCTGTAGGTGGAGCCAACTACTTTCAACTTAGAGATACATCCTGAGGATAAAGCTGTATGGAAGCCAATATTAAAGGCATTCTTTCTACTATTCTGCTTTCTCTTGGATTAGGCAGTAAAGGCCAAAAGTTTGGTGGCATTCATGGATATGGAAAACTCCTATCTTTCCAAAAATCGCAAATTTTGGGTGGAGGCTCCTAAATAACATATTACCCACTAAAGCAGATCTACACAAAAGGGGCATAGTGATGGTCTCTCATTGTTATATGTGTCTCTCTTCTGAAGAAAATACTGCCCAACTGTTCTGGGACTGTATTATTGCTACTGTCATAAGAAAGTGGTACTGTAATATTTTCAACTTGCAAGATTAGGGTATAACTGATCTCAGAACTCTGATGCTATTGGGGAAAAATCTCAGTCCAATGCTGAATGAAATGTGATGTGGAAGGCTGTAATTTTAATTGCTGCATACCACATTTGGCTTACTAGAAATAAAATTATGTTTCACGACTTTCATGTTCACTTGCCATCTATTTAAAGTAAGATTCTACCAGATCTAAAGGATGGGGCTGCAAATTCTAAAGCTACAATGTTTAACACAAGCTCAGAGCTGCAGATTCTCCATAATCTGGGGGAAATCAAATAGACACGAAACTAAGGCTCGTAGAAACTGGTGCCTAGCCTGCTCTAAAGTATGTTAGAAGATGCTTTGGCTGTCCTCAAAATAGCTCATAACCCCCTTAGCATACCCCACCTATAGCTATAGTATAGACCTATTATTCATGCTATGTGCTGGACGAAGGAATTCATGCCCTAGCGTGGGTCTTTATTGCGTTTTGCTATATAGGTTCTTTTAAAGGCTCCTGCTCCAATGGTAGTTTAGCGCAGAGATCCTTCTTTAGCAAATTACTCCTTATCCAGACATTACCACTATGAAAGAAAAGCGGTTTCATCCGCGACTATAGACATGACCTCTATGAACTCCTAGTCAAGCTATTTGATCCTAGCCAAGGATCCTAGCGACTATAGACATTACCACTACAACTCTTTTATCCTAGCCAAGGATCCTAACGATCGCTACTTCTATAGTTTCTCAATCCAAGCCCACTACGTTTTTTTCGGTCAGATGCAAATAGCCTAACATCTACTCATTACCACTATGAAACTGAAAGACTATGAAAGCGACACGCCAAGAACTCCCTGTTTTAACCCACAAACTCCCAAAAGAGTTAGCTCTTTATAAACTCCTTCTATTAAAGGCTAACTCCCCAATTTGGTAGCTTCAAGCGTCAGTGGTTTGAAAGGTGGCCTTCCCCTCTTCTATTTCTACCTCTAAACTACTTAGCCGCAAGCTCAATCTTGCTTATTAAGGCTTCCTACCTCAGCCTCTGTTAAAAAACCAGCAATTACCCGATGGCGAAACCCAGCAAGAAAAGAAGGATTGGGAAAGAAAGCGCCTCAGCAAATGATTTTACTATGTTATAGGCAACAATAAATATAAGGGTATCATGTGCAAAACCCAAATGAGGCTTAACAACCAATCAACAATGATAAACCCAACCTCATAGTGATTTTACTAAAGATATCAAATTATCAATAGCATATCATTCATCAATAATTAACTTCTTCGATGATTACTATTCCACAATTGCACAACCCAAACAAAACATGAGATCAAATCATAAATTTGGAGAGAGAGGGGATGCATTACCAGCTTGATTCTACAATTGGGTATGCTTGATTCTTCAATTGCTCAATCCAAACAAAACCCTAGCAAAAATCAAATCATAATTTGCTTGATTATGCGCAAACAATACCACAACTGAGAGAGAGAAAAAAAAAAAAACCTGCTTTTGAAGATGCAGAGGAATTGATTGATCAGGGCCTTGGCCTGGTTTGGAGAAATTGGGGGAGGAAAGGTTAGGCTGAGAGAAGAAAGCAGAGTATCTGTGTTCTCAAAAGCGGGAGACTTAGCGCGAATGTTATTTCGCAGTTATTTACGCAGTTTTTTTTAACCCCCTATTACAGTGATTACAAACGCTATTAAAAGTACTCTTACGCCTCCTATGTTGTTTTTTGTGAGGAAAAAATAGGCTATGATAGCATTCATTTAAAATAAGCTATAAATGTTAATTTTTAATAGCATTCAATATATATGCTATAAAATTTGTGCTATCATAGGTGTTTTTTCTTGTAGTGTTTGGATCGAGACTAAGTAAAGATAGTAAAGATGATTGATAGTTTTGATGCATACTTATCAAGTATGGATCGAGACTAAGTAAAGATAGTAAAGATGGCTGATAGTTTTGATGCATACTTATCAAGTATGGATCGAGACTAAGTAAAGATAGTAAAGATGATTTATAGTTTTGATACATACTTATCAAGTATGGATCGAGACTAAGTAAAGATAGTAAAGATGATTGATAGTTTTGATGCATACTTATCAAGTATGGATCGAGACTAAGTAAAGATGTAAGGAAAATTAAGATTGTATTATTTGAATCGATGATAGCTGTTACAGTTGTCATCTGTAAAACATTTTTAGTTGGTTGTATTTTATGGATATTCGAGCTGTATTTTATCTTCTGTCATTAGCCAGTAACTCCCACTATCTATTTTGTCACTGACAATGTATGGTCCTTCCCAGTTTTTGGACAATTTTCCAAAATTCTTAGGTCGAGTACTATCTTGAATTCGTCCAAGGACAAGGTCTCCGATATCAAATTTTTGTTTTCAAACTTTTTTGTTGTAAGTTTTTTTGAGTGTGTTATGGTATCGTCCCAAGTTTACAATGGCTTTATCTTGGGTTTCTTTGATCCAAGTGAGGTTGCAGAGGAGACCTAGCTCATTGTCTTCATCTATGATTTTTCTTCGACCCCTCGGTAGATCGAGGTCTGAAGGTATGACTGCTTCAGTACCGAAGGCCATCATGATTGGAGTACAGCCTGTGGATGTTCGATGTGTTTCTGGTATGCCCATAAGATACCTAGTAATTCATTGACCCATCTGCCTTTCTTGTCGTCGAGGCGCTTGCATAGTCCTGATTTGATGCACTTGTTGATGGCTTCAGCTTGTCCGTTGCCTTAAGGGTAGTATGGTGTTGAAGTCGATAGTTAAATTTTGTATTTGTGGAGGAAAGTGAGGACTTTATTGCTGATGAATTATTTGCCGTTGTCGGACCGTATCATTTGTGGGCAGCCAAATCGGGTGATTATGTGTTCCCAAAGGAATTTGATGACTTCATTTTCATCGGTGTGACATAGAGGAACTGCTTCGACCCATTTTGAAAAGTAATTTGTGGCTACAAGAACAAATTTTTGATTCCCTGAAGCGGGGTGGAAGGGTCCAATGATATTGATCACCCATCTTTTGAATGGCCAAAGGATATTGCTGATGTGCAAGTTGAGTGCTTGGTTTTTTATGTCTTGGCATTTATAGCATTGTCGAACAAAGTCTTCACAGTTTTATCGCATCTTTGGCTAGTATAAACCTTGAGTGAACGCCCGTTGGGCCAATGATCGTCCTGAAATGTGAGCTGCGCAGATCCCTTCGTGAAGTTTTTTTATTTTTATTTGGGCTTGTTTCTGTGAGATGCATTCGATAAGAGGTCCCCCTCCAGTGATGCGATAGAGGATTTTATTTTTTACTGTGAATCGTGAACATTTGGTCAAGAGCGATCGGGCCTCTTCTTTGTTATTTGGGAGGATGTTCGAATTGAGGTATGCATAAAAGGGTCTTCTCCAGTCATCTTTAACGTCATTTTTATTAGCATTGATGTGCATCGTAGAGCTCATATCGAGACTGAAATGTTCAATAACCTCAATCTCTAAAGTTCTTTGTTCACTGTCTTCAAGCATTGCAACAATGTATGCTAATGCGTCAGCGTGGCGATTTTTGGCTCGAGAAAGGTAAGAGATTGATACTGACTTGAATTTTTCCATTTTTTCTTTGACTAGGGCTGCATAGTCTACCATCTTGCCGGATGTCTTGAATGTCTTGTTGTAATGATTGGTGACGAGTAAAGAGTCGACATATACTGCTATAGCGAGATCCAGTACATGAAGGATAGCTTCGTCATCTTTTTCATTGTTGGTGGCATAGAAGTTAAGTTTGATAGCTTTCTTGATACGATGGTTGGATGGAGTAACGAGAACTATGCTGATACATGAACCTCGTAGTCCAGCAGATCCATTCGTGAAGAGTCTCCATCCCGTGCTTTGTGACCAGTTTGAGAGGATATTTGGTAATGATTTTGATGGGATGAGCTTGGAAATAAGATCAAAGTTTCTTAAAGCTGTAGACAAAGGCTAGTAGTTATTTTCTGTTATTGTATATCTTTTTTCAACAGGCATGAGAGTCTTGTTGATGAAGTAGATTAGTTTTTCTACACCATCGTCTTCTCGAATAAGGATTGAGCTAATAGACTCATCAGTTGTGGACAAGTACATTGTTAATGTTTTGTCATCAATCGGAGTACTCGTGATGATAAGAGGATGCCTCAAGTATCGTTTAAGATCTTGGAAAGCTAATTTGCAGTCAGGAGTCCAAACAATTTCTTTAGATTATTTTTTGAACAGTGGAGTTGAATTTCTACAAAGAAGGAGGTAAAGGAGTTTGCATCGATCAGATAACTTTGATATGAATCTGTGAAGAGCGGCAATCTTACCAGCGAATTTTTGTACATCTTTTTTTGTTCGAGGAGATGGCATTGTCACAAGTGCTTTGATTTGTGCCAGATCGATTTTGATTCCCCTTTTACTAACCAGATGTCCCAGAAATTTATCAGATGTAACATCGAATTGGTATTTTTCAGGGTTGAGTTTCATCTGGTAGGTACGAAGGATATCGAAGATAGTTTGGAGGTTGTTGCAGTGATCTTCACGCTTCAGACTTTTACAGATCATATCATCGATGCATATTTTCATGATTTTTCCTAAGTGATCTTTGAACATTTTGGTGACAAGTCACTGGTAAGTTGCTCTTACATTTTTTAACCCGAAAGGCATTACTGTGTAACAGTAAAGACCTCTCTCTGTAATAAAAGTTGTTTTTTCTTGATCTTCTTCGGTGAGAGGAACCTGATTGTAACCAGAAGCTGCATCCATCATTGAAAGAAGTTCATGTCTTGCGACAGAGTCGAGGAGTTACGGGATCAGTGGGAGAGGAAAGTTATCTTTTGGGGTAAATTTGTTGGGCTCTGTAAAATCGACACAGACTCTGATTTTCCCATTCTTCTTTGGGACTACCACTATGTTAGAAACCCATTATAGATATTTGGTTTTCCTGATAAATCCTACTCGAAGGAGTTTACCAATTTCCTCATCTACCACTTCCCGAAGGTGAGGAGCTAAATTTTGACACTTTTGTACAACTGCTTTGCCGTCTGGAAGGAGGTTGAGCTTATGGCATGCAATCAGAGGATGAATACCGGGCATCTCTTGGAAAGACACATGCAAAGATGTTGACATTTTTCTTAAGAAGTTGGATCATGGTTTCTTTTTCATCGGATGACAACTTTGAACCAATGAAGGTGTTACGCCCGGGCCCATCGAGCTCATTGGAATCTACTATTTTAGTGTCGTGTTGCTCGAAATGGGCGGTGTTTTCTGCTGTAGCTGTTATGCCTTGAGGAGTTTTGTCGTATGAGAGTTGGTGGTGGTATTCTCGCATATACGTGCAACTGCTTGGCTGCCTTTGATTTCTTATACTCTGTGATCTGTTAGAAATCTCAATGCCAAGTGGTATGTAGAAAGAACTGTATTAATCAAATATTGTAGCCAACTCCGCCCTAAAATTCCTAGATATTTGGATTCAGCATCGATGATTACAAATTTAACGAAGGTGGTTTCAGACCCCGCTTGAATAGGCAATGTGATTTCTCCCGTTAATGATTATTTTAAACCGTTGAAACCTATGATTGTGGTTGTCGAAGCTTTCATGGAATCTTTGAGTCCCAGAACTTCAATAGCCCTTCTGAACAAAACATTTGTGGCGCTTCCTGTATCGACGGGAAGCGTGTGTAGGTAATTTTGTCTTACCTTAAGCATATTGACTAGAGGGTCGTCATGAGGGTACTTAACATGGCTGGTGTCACAGTCTTCAAAGGTAATTTGGTAAGGACGTCTTGATTTGCTCAAGCAGGGGAGAAGTTTAGCTGATTTATCTGAGGATGCCATTTTGCAACAAGATGTAATTCGATCGTCTTATTTCCTTTTCTTTCCTTTGTTAATTTCGATCATGTAAAGATGACAAGCTTATCTTTGGACTTGCTCTTGTCCGACGTCTTTGTTCTTAGTTTCTTTTTCGAGGAACTTCTGAATATCGACTACATAATTATAAAGCCTCACAGCTAATAGAATGTGATGAAAAATTTGAATGAGAGAGTAGCAACTATCAGTTTCGTAACTATGCACATTGTGATACTGACATAAAGGTTTTTTGGAGATGTCTGGAATTGCTTGTGGTGCTCGATAGAACTCATCTCCCTTTATCGTTGGTAAGATAACAGAGAGAGTTGTTGTCATTACAGGTAGAATGGGGACGGGTCTGTCTGGCCTTCTATCTCATTATCTAGCGTTGTCGGTGTTTCTTCCACGTTGCTTGGGTGCTTCGGCATTGGCTAATTTTTGCAGTTGAGATGTAAATGTTTCTCGAGATTGTATGACAGAGGAGCTCTTCATCTTGTTATTTTTTTATCGTTCTAATTCGATATAATTATTAACAACATCGATCATCTCTATCACCGTTTTGGGCTTGTGCAAGGTAAGCTCTTCTCGAACCTTGAAATTGATATGCAGGGCTGAGGTGAATGCTGGAACGATGATTATAGGATTCGAGTTCCCGATCTTCCTTATTTCCTGCAAGAAACGCTTGTAAAAGTTTGCCAAGGTTTATTTTACGTCTTGCTCAAAGAAGAACAAGGAATCTACAGTTATATCTTGCTCCTTAGCGTGAGCATAGTTTGATTCGAAGAAACGTTGTAGCTGGCTGAACGTGGTGATGAAGCCTTCGGGGATAATATGGAACCATCTAAGTGGTTCATCTTTCAGACTCATGTTGAATAATCTGTATAACATGTGGTTAAGTTTGGAGTATAATCCAATTGTGGCTTTGAAGTGTCGGACGTGGGTGAGAGGGTTAGTGAGACCTGTATACTGAATAAATTTTGGCATGTGGAAATTATCTGGAATAGGCACAACTATGAGATATGGAGAAATGGGATTTGTCTCGATTATATCGAGGGTAGATCTTCGGGCAGGATTTTCAGAATTTATGGCCTGGATTCTATTATTTAGGTCGTCCAAGGTGATAAACTGTAGAGGAGGAATTGGTATGGCTGCAACTTATGGATCAAAATCTCCCTGTTCTTCAAGTCCCAATCGGTCCCTGACTGGTTTTCATTCTGATGGTGGGGGAGTTTGATGGCACGGGCATCGGCTTCCTTGAGTTGTCGATGCTGAGGATGTAAGTTCAAAGTGTCAGGAACCCCTTTCTGGATTTCTGGATCTGGATCGAGAAGTTTGTATTCTTTCTTCTCCTGGCTGATTATCTCTTTGGGTTGCTCTGGATTTTGATGATCACTTCGGGCTTGTGAAGGCGACGTTTGACAGCCAGTGAGTCGATTTTGTGTTTTATGTAATTTTTCTATCTCTTTCTGATGTATCTGACTTTATTGATCCAGGGCTTTCCTTCTTTTGTCTCTTTCCACTTGAAAAGCCTGAGCATGAATGCGTTGATCTTCTAACATTTTAACTCGGTCGGTTTCCATTTGTCTCTGTAATTCGATCACTGCACCGTCCAGATCGACGATTTCTGATATCGGGTTGATTTTGCGATTCCTCGGCGTATTAGAATAGCTTCGGAGATTCATGTTTGTTATCAGATTGTTTTTAGATCTGGGGTGGTAAAGAAAAGCATAGTATTCCCACAGACACCGCCAATTATAATGGCGTATTTTCCAGAAGGATAATCTTCGCCAATAATTTTGTAAGGATGGTACAATATTAAGCTTAAACAAATAAGATTTTATGTGAAAACTCAGTAAAGGCTGAGAAAAACTGCGACCTTGAGGAGGATTTTGAGGTAAAATCCAATAGGTTGCTAGTTAATACAGTTTTGGGGTGTGACAATATAGTAAGGATGAATAATGGTCAAGTTTCGGATCTGAACAATCTATTTTCTGCTTGTATTTATAGTAGATACAAGCAGTTTACAAAAAGAAAAGCAATTTCCTATTTCGGGGGCAGTGGGCGAACTTCGCGGATCTCTAACGGCTCTTTCTTGATCAGGCACAACGGCTACTTTTAGTAGGTCGAGGACTTGTGGCATCTTCACGAATGTAGAACTGTCTTCGAATATGTTATGCTAGCTTACCCTTGTCGAATCTGGGAAATATGCTACTACAGGATTGTTTACAGGGAGTAGTTTTTAATCTGCAAGGGTTTTCCACTTCCCTCCTCCGGGTAAATCGATGTGTTTTAATTTCATTTAATATCTCGATTGAAATTTTCGTTTATTGTTCTTAGACGAGGGTTGGGATTACCTACCCTAATTCCTAATAACTGGTATCAGAGCGAAGGTTAGGGTTTGTATGATTAGAACGATGGCCGATATGGAGAAATTATAAATCAATGAATTCAATGGATTGAACTTGAGGATTTGGAAGATGCAAGTAGTAGATTTTATATATGCGGAGGATTGTGATTTTCATCTAGGAAGAATTTCGACGAAGCCGGCCGATATGGATCGTTTTGAATTGGAGCTTTTAGATCAAGATGTTCTAGGTAAATTTTGTTCAACACTCTCAAGTTTTATTTCTTCTAAATTACCTAAAGTGAGTACCGTGTTAGAGATGATGGACAAACTATCAAAGATATTTGAATCAACTTCGAGTGATTTAAATTCTCAAAAGTATGTTACGAGTGTTTTAAATTCTCGTAGAAATTTATGGTAAAGATTTTCACGTAATGCCTTTTGGATCTTCGTTGTTAACATCGGGTAATTACTCGGATGTTGAAGTTAAAGGAAAGAGAGTTTTACATATTGAAAATGGAAGCAAAAGGTGCATAAACGCATGGAATTGCAATCAACAGAATATTTGTTTGAATTATGGTAAAGTTGGTCATAAGAAGGAAGATAGTAGATTGACAAAGAAGATAAGATCTGTAAAGAGACATTCGGTGACTTTCTCCGGGGAAGGTAAAATTTTTGATAGTGCCTCCAATCTTATTTATAATGATTTGTGTGATATGACTTGTGATATTTAGGATAAATCATGTAATGTGATTCATGGTACTCGGGATAAGTCATGTTGGTTGTCTTATGGTGTTTGTAAAAGGTCGAGGTTAGACTTGGATACTCCATTGGAAATTACGTCGGGTAAAAGCGAATTGTCTAGCTATGATGAGTGTTATCACATATTAGATAATGGAGATGTTCGGATTGCATTAACGAATGATAATTCGTTAAGTTCAGACATGGTACAAAATATGTCTAGTATGGCTAAAAATATGTTTTCGAGCCAACTATCGGACTTGGGTCTTTTGGCTACCTTCGGCGATGATGTTTTTACGACCATGAAGGATGATACTATTTTAGCTTGGGACAAAAGACATGATACGTTCTTAGGGACATCTAATTAATGTTAATGATGAGATTATTGGTATTGTTACTTCGATGGTGAACTCTAGAGCATAGCATGAAAAACTTGGTCACGCGAGCATTTGGATGAAAACATTGTTCTCGAGGATAATACTTGACAAGTTAAAATCGATAGATTTATTCTTTTGTAAAGACGTTGTCTTGGTAAAGAAAAATAAAGTTAAATTTCTTAGAAAGGGAAGAAAATGGAATACGGGATCGATCCACTTATACGATGATGTATGGGAACCGACTAGAGTTAGTTCCAACGGGGGATTTCATAGTTTTATTATTTTCATTGGTAATTCTACACGAGAGCTTGATGCATGTTTCTTGAAGAATGAAATGGATTGGTTTGATGTCTTCGCTAGATGGAAAGCTTGGGTAGAAATTGAAACGGGTTCATGTTGAAGCGTCTTGGGTCTAACAGTGATGGCGATCAATTTTGCTGTGATGAGTTTGTTATAGATAAAACATCTATTAGAATTGAAAGGCTTGAGAGGAACCCAATAATACTACAAGAGTTTGGTATGACTGAAAGTGTGGTCTGTGAGATTACTGAAAGGGCGCTAAGTATGAAATGTTTCATATTGTCAAAGTAGGCAGATTTGATAGTTTCGGCGGTTGATATATAGTCTTGGTATGCATTGAATCTTGGACTATTAGAAGAGATCACTTGGACGAAAAAGGAGGTAATCATTTATACTTCCTTTATCTATTCTAGTAGTAGATCATTACTATATTATATGTCTAGTTTGTGCATGTTCATTAGATATGTTGGTAATGATTTTGGTGACCGATCTTATGATGCAAAGAATCGAAAAATTATCCAACTTATTGATGTGATATCCAATGATGATATCTTTTGCGAAGACATGGATGAGTGGACCAGAAAAGTGGATTTATCGGGGTCATGTGAGTATGTAAAAATCTCTGCAGAGATAGTGTTGGAACCATTAGTTAAAAAGGTCCAACGAGAACCGTATACTCCTCCGATTGTAATAAAAAGAAAAACCAAGGTTTCGAGACCTACGGCCTGTTATCATTACTCTCGACATTGTTTGTGGTTAGCCAGTATTAGTGATGACTACAGGGTGGCTTTACAAGGTGGGGTCATAGGCAAGTGGGAACTTGTCATGGATGATGATGAGATGGGATCTCAATCGTCATATCGGGTATAAGATGTAATTCTATTACCAATGGTAAAACTCTTTACTTCACAAGTTGATTTACAAGGTAAACGAGAACAAGTTTGTTCAAGCGGTTCAAGGTGAAACTTATGGTAAAGTACTTTCAAGAAGCAATAGGTGTTTATGTCAAGATGTTTTGATTCACCGGTTGTGAAGCTAGCTGTATTGTGGTGGCTTTATTTTTTGGATTGAGTGATTCTTGATACAAAATAAAAAATTCTTCATGATTGATCTTATTGAAGATGGGTATGTAAGTCGGCTACATGGATACATAGTTACTGGGTGAAGTTACATTATAAAGGCTCATACATGAGACCTTCATATGCATATTCGAGATATACACCGAAACGATGGGGTTCGATGTTAGATATGTTTATATCATTGGTGGATTTATGAAATACCACAGAGACCATTGTTGATGTTATGAGTTTTTTTTTAGAACCAGTGCATCATCCGTTCTTAGAGTATGGATGATATGCTAGTTGGGTATGCAAGTTCTAGCATGGGTGAGATTAAAGAGTCGTGGGAATGGTTATCTCAATAAAGGGTTGGATCGGTTAATTCTTGGCATATGGTATAGTACAACAGGAAGAACGTAAAGCAGAAGTTGTTATTGATATAGTACATTGAGACTGGTTGGAGTGTTATTTGGTAGCGCACACCATTTGTCATTACTTCAGGCTTGAGACACATATTTATTTGGCTATGGAATGTGATATTAGTTTAGATTGAGGTATGTCTAACGCATTGATAGTTTGTTTACTAATGTATGTCATTGTTTACATGTGACCGGAGTTTTCCCATGAAGTGGGAGTTATGAGACGTTGATAATGAATATTATGTATTCGAAGAAGACTCGGTTGTAACTCATAGCTATGGAGTGATTCTTGTTTGGCTTACAGGGTTGTGCTCACTTGTGATGGCAGAGTATGTTAGTGACATGGAAAGGGCTATAGTTTTGTGGTGTTTTATCGAAGCTATTTGGGTTTCGAGATGATAATGGTTAATAGCATCATTGATTGCAAAAGAATAAGTACTCGGCTTTGAAAGTTTACAAGGGGATGTTCTTGATTTTTTTTTGTTCAAAAATATTCAAAAACATTATCACATAGTTTTGTGTGGTACGATAGCTTTTGGCGTGAAGAGTGTAGTTTGGCATGGTTACAAATGTAGTTATTTTGAAGATGGGTGAAGTTACGGGAACCTCACATTTTAAATTTGAAGTGGGAAATTTGTTGAAGATTGTAAAACTTTATCTGTAGGTCTTCATGAATAAAGGTCCGGGTAATGCGAGCAATTCATTTGAAGATCTGGAGATGGGTTACGGTATATTCAATTTCAAGTAGGAGATTATTAAGGGTGAACTAAAATTGATGGTCGTTCGAACGGACTGGAAGTCATTCGAACGAAATGCTTATTTTATGGGTTGGAAACTTGGTTCCGTCAAAGTCATTCGAATGAGACTGGAAGTCGTTCGAACGAGATGCTTTGCTTCTAGGGTTAAAAACTTGGTTTCGTCAAAGTTGTTCGAACGTGATGAAAGTCATTCGAACGAAAACCGCGTTGGCTGGTTTTGTAAGTTCATTTTGGGATGTTGAGTTTGCCTCAAGATTTATTCTGTTTGTAATAAGCCTCCCAAGTATGTAAGGGGGATTTAGGTTATTTGTTAACTATTTTTTGGTTGTAATCTTTGTGAGTTTAATTTTAGAGAACTAGGGTTTGAGATATTCCATTAGAAAGCCCGAGGAAGCTGAAGAGATTGCTTGTAACCGATTTGATCATAGTGGATTATTCGTGGGGAGTGGTTTTTTATCCACAAGGGTTTTTCATTTCCCTCCTCCGGGTAAATCGTTGTGTTTTGATTTTGTTTAATATATTGATTGGCATTTCTGTTTATCATTCTTGGGCGAGGGATTGGAATTAGCTGCCCTAATTTCTAACATAAATAACTATAATTTATAGTGTTAATGAATTATAAAAACGTGAATTCACATCAAGGAATCGTCATAAACAAAGAATTTTCTAGAGATTTTTTCCTTTTTCCAAAAAAAGTGAAGAAGATTTCACTTTTTAATTTTTTATTTGTAGAGAGATGGAATAAGAGATTTCGAGGAGATTTCTTTTCCTCCAAATTATCATTAGTTTGGGTGAGAATAAAATTTTCATTAAAATATGAAACTAATTTTTAGTATTTAGATATTTTTCCTGGGGATAATCTAACCAAGGTTAACTAAATGAGTTAAAGAGGACACATGTTTAATGGAGAAGCGCTTAGGACGATTCTCGATCCTAAGCACTTAGGACCAAAGTTTTTCTCGTGAAATTTTGGAGAGGAAAAGCATTGATGTTGGATGGAAATAGTAGTGGTGAAAGCATCGGATAAAGTGGTGGCATTAGATTTCACAACAAAGAATTTCTAATAATAGTGATGGTCGCATTCAATTTGAAGTGAAATTGCATGTACGACTACTCTTTTCTGATGAAGATGTGGAGTACCCTGTATGCTTTAATCATATAAATTTGATTCGAAGGGATCATATGTATGAAAATAAAAGTTGTGACCTTGTGATATCAGCTTCTATTTGATTATTTGAGTGTCTCCTCACTCAAATTTTTAAGTACAGTCTTTATTATAATTTGTTCCTTTAATCCATCAATATAAGATGTTTCATAGTGATACAACAATTAATAGCTAAGTGCATGGTGTCGAGCTTAATGGTACTTATTTAAGAACATTGTCATTTGAAGCCTAAATGGCGTATTATATATTTGTTGTAGTACTGAAGATGTGTTGACATTTTTACCGTGCTAAGTGCATTGTGTGGAGCTTGATGGTACTCATTTAAGAGCATTGTCATTTGAAGCCTAAATGGCGTATTATATATTTGTTGTAGTACTGAAGGTGCGTTGACGTTTTTACCGTGACTTGGTTACGGGTAGTACTAGTATAATATAATATAACTTTTTTTTAAGCAAGAGGGAGTGATATCATAACGCCATCGGGGCCGAAACATAAGTAATTATGTTTACAAAAAGGGTAGCCGCTAACGGCTCCAAAAATGAAATCGCAGGGGGGTGTACTCCCCTTGCAGCGAGGGCATGAGCCTCATAATTACAAAGTCTACTGAAATGACAAAATCTAAAAGTTGAAAAACTGGAAGTAATGGCAATTATGTCCGGCGCCAGTATGAGTGCCCCCTAGGAAAGGTCATTCGATCTTGTCTCAAAAGCACTGACAAGTCATCTACAATCTGTGAGCACCGTGACTCACTCAAGGCCTAAACTACGCGCCGCCTCCATGCCTCTAATCACGGAGATCGCCTCAGCCTCTTCTGGGTTCGCTACCCGAGAGGAGTCATAACCTGCACCAATAATAGAGGAAGCATGAGTCTTAATCATAAAACTTGGGCCGCCCAGATTCTCTATTTGACCATGCTCCATCCACTGTGACAATGTGCCATCCCTCTCCGACCGTAGCCGGAGGTAGAGGAATGTGTTGTCTGGTCTGGGAGTGGTTTTGGATGGCAATGAAGCAATAATATGTCTTTTCCCTATTCACAGAAGCAAAAGTGTTAGTAACAACATTATTGAAAATAAGTTAATTTCTACTGGACCAGATAACATAAAAAAATTGAGCTAATTTTCCCTCATGAGGAGGTATCTGGTGCTGCCGTCCCATGTTTAGCAAGCTTGTTGAAGTAGAGAGATTAGAGATTCAATAAAGGGTCATAACTTGAAATCAATATAAGGGTCAAAAACATACCAGAAATCTCTAACGTTCTTACAGAAGAAGAGAGTATGCATGGTAGATTCCTCTTCTTCTCCGCATCTGGGACACGTAGTATCCCAAGCGGGATCTCCAAACCAAAGATTTCTCTTGGTAAGGATTCCATCTTGCAAAGCTTTCCATAAAAAGAATTGAATTTTGTAGGGTACTTTCATTTTCCAAAATGTCTCCCAACGGATGTCATTATTGTCTCTCATAATCATGTTAGAGTTATCTTGAAATGCAGACTAGTAGACAGACTTTACCGTGAGGATGCCATTCAGCTTTTTCCTTCATCGAAGCGTGTCTTTGGAAGGGAATTTGCTAAGAGGGATAAGGAGGATGGCCTCAGCAATATCTTTGTGGTAATGAGAGCGGATGAGAGCTTCCTTCCACTTATGTTGGGAAAGACAAATGAGGTCGGACACCTTGGTGATAGTTCGATGAAGCGGTGGAGATCTACAAGGTCTACCAAACGGAACATTCGAAATCCACGGTTCCAGCCAGCAGTCAATACTTTCCCCGTTGCCAATATGCCAAATGAGGTCTGGCCAGATTTTATTTCTTGCAGCAATAATACCTTTCCAAATCTAAGAGTCAGTGGGTTTAGGAGAAGTGGTCAAAAGGGATTTGAGGGGGGAATAACAATTCTTTAGGTTGCGCGCCCAGATTTTCTCGGGTTCTTTGATGACCCTCCAGAATAGTTTAGCTTGCAGGGCTTGATTATGGGACAAGGCGGTTCTGATGCCCAGCCCTCCATATTTGGTGGGCCGGCAGATTTTCTTCTAGCTAATAAGAGAAGCCTTTTTGTTGCCATCAGCATTAGAACCCTAGAGAAATCTGGCATTTATGGAGTCTAGCTTCTTGCAGATCTTTATGGGGAAGGGGAAAACAGACATATGAAAGGAGGGGATTGTTGAGTGAACAACTTTAATAAGAGTAAGGCGACCGGCTTAGGAGAGGTTCTTAGCCTTCCAACCCTCGATCCTACCAGAAATGCAGACGATAATCTCTTGGAAGTTCAGGCTTTTCTTTTGGTCAAACTCAAGCGGGGCTCAGAGGTATTTATCTCCACCCGTATCCTTTTTGATGTAAAGGATGCGCTGAATAAGCTTGAGATGTCTGTGGTGGCAATTATTGCTGAATAGAATGTAGGACTTTTTCAGGTTTATCTCTTGCCCAGACACGTTCTTAAAAGTGTTCAAAGCGTCTTTGAGGTTACCGGTGTCGGTCAAATTAGCTTTACAAAAAATAAAATAGTCATCGGCAAATAGAAGGTGGGAAATCGGGGGGCTCCCTCTAGCATTCTTGATGCCGTGAAGCTCACCCTTTGCCTCTGCTTGGAAGATGATACGAGAAAGGACTTCTGTACAAATGAGGAAGAGGAAGAGTGAGAGGGGATCTCCTTGTCTGAGGCCTCTCCCAGGCTTGTGGAAACCATACGAGGAGCCATTCAGATTGAAGGAGAGGGTTGTAGTGGAGATGCATTGGTGGATCCAAGTACACCACTTGTCACAGAAACCCATGGCTTTCATAGTGTCGATAAGAAAATCCCATTCAACTTTTTCGAAGGCCTTACTCAGATCTAGCTTGACAGCCATACACTCGTGGCCCTTTTTTTCTTTTTAAGAGATCTAAGAATCTCCTGGGCCATGATGATGTTGTCAAAATTTTGCCTACCAAGGACGAAAGCATTCTGGATCGAGGAGATGATCTTGTTAAGGAGGGGTTTGAGTCTGCTAGTAATAATTTTTTTAATGATCTTAAATTTTACGTTGCAGAGGCTAATAGGTCGGTAGTGATCAGGGGTGGTCGGGTTTTTCTTTTCTGGGATAAGGGTGATATTGGTATGGTTGTATTCAGCCAGAAGGTGGCCCGATTGGAAGAAAGTGAGGGTGGCTTTGAACAAGTTGTCCTTGATAATCTCCTAAGATTTTTGGTAGAAGAGGGGTGTGAAACCATCTGGGCCAGGGGCTTTGTTGGGGTTCATAGAGAAAAAAGCTTCTCTGACCTTTACCATCGTGAGTTCCAGAGTGAGGGTAGCGTTGTCCTCTGGGGTGATCAGCATCTCCATAATGTTCAGCTTAGAGATCTTAGTCGTTGGTTCAGCCGAAGTAAAAAGGTTTTTGTAGAAAGCCAGGAAGGTATCACCGATGTCCTTCCTGCCTTGTGCCCATAAACCATCAGGTTTACGCACTTTGGAAATAACATTGGTCCTTCTACAACAGATAGTGGACACATGGAAAAATTTGGTATTTCAGTCCTCTTTCTTGAGCCAGGTCTCTCTGGATTTATCTCTCCAGAGGGTCTCCTCATTTTGCAGTATTTTCTCAAGCTTGTCCAGCAGAGTTGGCTCTAAGAGTGTATTCTGTTCATAAGGTACCTCCTTCTGGATCTGGCCAATCTGGTCACGGAGCAGCTGGATGGTGCCCGGTGTGAAGTTGAACACTGTACGGTTTTAGACGCTCAGCTCCTTCTTTGTGTGTCGTAGTTTCTTACAAAGACAAAAGGGTCGCGAGCCATCTTATTTGACTTTCTAGGAATTCTTGACAATGTCAGGGAAATCCTCATGTTTGGTCCAGATAGATTGGAAGTAAATTTGGGAGCTGGTGATGGACAACATCTGTGTTAAGAAGGATGGGGTCGTGGTCTGACCCAATAATAGGGAGGTTCAGAATTGAGGCGTCAGGGAAGTGGGTCCTCCAAGGGTCCGAGACCAAGGCACGGTCCAGCCTAAGCTTAGTCAAATCAGACCCCTTCCACTTGTTTGACCAGGTAAAGGGGACGCCAGAAAAACCTAAGTCGATCATTGAAGAATTAAAGATGAATCCGCCAGGGGATGGTGGTGGTGGTATCGAAAGGGATCCTACCAAATTTTTCATCTCCCAAAATGATACTATTGAGGTCACCAATAATGATCCAAGGAATATGGATTACGTTTGCCATTGTGGCAATGGACTCCCAGGTAGGGCCCCGATGTTGGTGTTCCGGCGGTCCGTAAGTGAGCGAGCACATCCAATGAACAGGCGTCGCATCCGGGTTCGAGTTATCGCTCTAGGAGGAGATTAGGGTATCGATACTCCTCTGGGAAGATGACAGGATCGTGAGGTCAATGTCTTTGTGTCAAGCCTACCAGAGGCCTTCTCCATAGTTAGTAGTGGCTGTCACACAGTGAGAGTGGGTGTATCCCAGGGTGGAGAACTTTCGAAAGGAATTAGGTTTCGAGGACTTGGTTTCAGAAAGGAAGATAATATCTGGGTTGTGCTTCTTTTGGATATTGAGGAGCTCTCTTAAGGTGGAGGGCTTCCTACTACCCTACAGTTCCAGGAGAGAACAATCATTTCAAACCGAGGGTCGGTGTCGGGCCCGCTTCCGATGGGTAAATGTTGATGGGGTATGAACGCCTGATGGTGGCCTAGGAGTAGAGATACTTGAGGATACTGTAATTCTGGTGTGTTTGTTTTGTGTCGGTCTGAGACCCAACAGTGAGATGGACGAGGAAAGGGACCAAAAGTTAGGCCAGGGCGGGAGGAGTTTGCGGGCTAGATGAACAAAAGTTCTGTAGAAGCCGGGAACCCCTGACCGACGCTCGCTCTCAGACTGGGTCTGAAGGAAAGTTGCTAAATTCTTTGTTTCCCAGACCCTTTTGATCTAGAACCGTATGTTCGGTCTGGATGGAATGCTGTTTACGGTGGCCCGAAGCCCCTTATACCAAGAGTGAGAACCTCTGTGCCTGCCCCTAGGGGGTTTTCTTCTAAAATGCGGGGGGGGGAGAATGATCCTAGCAGGTCAGGCCTAGAACAGGGATTGGGGTACGACTGTTTGGTCTTAATGCAAACTTTTCGGTAACCCGGTGGGCGGCCCCGATCAGGATGGGAGTGCCCTGACCTCTGGTAAGTGTTTCCCATGCCTGAGCCGATCGGGTAGATAAGTCTAATACGGAAAGATAGAAATTAAGCTGGAACATAAAATAAACTGTGGAAATCAAAAACACGTACCTTTTCGGGGTGATCAGAGTCCCCCGTACCCTCCTCCTCAGAAAAAGTTGTGAAGCTGCTGCGTTTCCTGGTTCCTCTACTCATCACGCTCTTGTCGGAATGGTCGTTATCTCTGTCCGTGCTGGAGCCGAAGAAATCAACTCGACGCGGGGTCACCCATGCCGAAAGCTCCGAGGAGGAGTGCCCAACCCCTAACGGCTCGGGTTCAATGGAGGAACCTCCCTTTTGAGGCTGATGGTCGATAAATGGAGGGAGAGGCCGAGTCGGTCAGGAATAGGATATGAGTCGGTGTCGACCTTTACTGTAAAGGAGGTCCTTTGGGTAGCTTTGCAACAGGCTGTAAATAGGGTTAGCCCAGAGAGGAGTAGAAAAATTTGAAAAGTCCACCCGCTGTTGGCCCACTTCGAAACCCGAAATGAAGGTCTGACCCCGCCATGTGTTTTTTGAGCCCAAGCCCCCATTTAACAACAGTTGGTCCGATTTTTCGGGAGGCCTTTGAATAATATGATCCATAATGGATTTGTTAAAAAAAATTTTGTTTAGTAGGTAGGACCCTGCAATTGTTTGAGAACGTAAACTAACTAGTTCAAACATGTGGGTGGTCCCAAATGCTTTTATGAAATCATTACCCAACGGCCCCTAAGCTTGAAGCTGTAGCGTTGGTAGAGGATACTCAAAAGGGTTGTGGCCCACCAAGATTTTTCCTTTTCTATCCCCGTCGACCTAAAAGGTGATGATTCGAAATCTTCTAGAAGCTGTTTTGCAGTCCCATCTCCGCCGAAACTCCCAACGGCTTGGTGAAGCTCTGGCCTCTCTATACGCTTTTCAAATTTTGATGGGACTAAACGGGAATTGTTATGTTTTTTAAACTGTTGCCCTTGCTGTGTAGGGGTTGGATGGGACAGTCCCAGTTGTTCAATGATGATGTTGGTTCGGGTATGCTGTCCGAAAGTTCCACCCATCTAAACGGAGGTGTGAAAGTAACCACAGCAATATAACTCTATCTTATCAATGTCTCTCCAAGCAAAATAATGTTTAGTGTCGACTAAGGGAAGAAGATAATACTATTTTGTGGTCATAATACCGTCACTTGTTACGCCATGTCCCATCTGTTGTTTAATAAAAGATCACCACCACTCTCTTTTTTTTGGTATAAATAAGAAGCAGTCTCAGTCCCTCAGTGCATCATTCTCATAACTAAGTTCTCTATCTTTTTCTCTAACTTTCTATCTCTAGAATGTCTAAATCTCCAGAGAGGGAACATCCCCAAAAGGCGTTCGGATGGGCAGCAAGAGACAAATCCGGAGTTCTTTCTCCTTTTAACTTCTCCATAAGGTATGTATATATACTTTCGTCCTATCTCTTATTTGATCTATGTTTAATTCCCCGTGTTGTGTTTTGATACACCGGAAATGTATGTAATTGAAAATATTTATGGCTATTTAGACAATTGTTGACCATTGGATTAGCTAAGCTATCGTCTCATACATAAATCTAATGGTGATCAGACATTTCCAGTGTACTCATGCATGTTCCTAAAT
This sequence comes from Kingdonia uniflora, assembly GCA_014058105.1. Lineage (NCBI taxonomy): Eukaryota > Viridiplantae > Streptophyta > Magnoliopsida > Ranunculales > Circaeasteraceae > Kingdonia > Kingdonia uniflora. The sequence goes on along the minus strand of JACGCM010002078.1, from coordinate 50,970 downwards.
AATACATTTCGAAGCAGATCTGGATGCTCTCCGCCAGGGTGTATACATATATATTATATATGCCTATGTGCCAAACAATTAGGTTCAGATAGTTAACTCCAACTTAACACCATTTGGGATATTAAGTTTTAAACATTTTCTGGTTTTAAATTAATTAAATATTATCTCTCTCTGAAGCATTGGGATTTGGTAGGAAGCATTGCCCCCCTAAACATAACCAAATTTAGCAAATAAATTTGATCATCTTTACTTTATGGGATATCAAGTGGGCCTTTAAGAGACTAAACTATTTGATTGATAATCTTATTGATACCACTTATCAAAGACGAGTCAAAGGAATAATACAGCTAATTTTCTTGATGTTTCTTTCAGGGTTAATGGAGACAATGATATTACTATCAAGGTACTTTACTGTGGAATCTGCCACACAGATCTTCATCAAATCAAGAACGAATGGGGCAACTCTGTCTATCCTATGGTCCCTGGGTACAACTCCTATCTTGACCATCGTCTAACCTCTAGACCTTTTTGTCATCTCTTACTGGATTGAGGGATTGTGAGTAGAGTATATTAGAAATAGTGAAAAAAGGAAAACATGGGGCACGCTCACGATTTTTCCGAGTCCAGGAAGCAGTTACTATACCTTAAAGCATATAAGGGAAGCACATATCAATACTACAATACATATCCCTTAAGCTATGTACTTATTTTTCTTATCATGCAGGCATGAGATTGTAGGCATGGTGACAGAAGTAGGAAAGAATGTGACAAAGGTGAAAGTGGGAGAGAAAGCGGGCGTGGGGTGCTTTGTTGGCTCCTGCGGCTCATGTCATAGCTGCGCTGATGATTTGGAGAATTATTGTACAAAACAGATACTCACCTACAACGCACGTTACCATGATGGGACGCCTACATATGGAGGATATTCAGATAACCTTGTTGTTGAAGAGCATTTTGTTATTCGTTTCCCTGAAAACCTCCCCTTAGACGCAGCTGCACCATTATTGTGTGCTGGGATTACAGTGTTCAGCCCAATGAAATATTATGGACTCTGTAAACCCGGTATGAGTTTTGGTGTGGTAGGACTTGGTGGGCTTGGTCATGTTGCCGTTAAGTTTGCTAAGGCTTTTGGGATGAAGGTAACCGTGATCAGCACCTCTCTTAGCAAGAAGAAGGAAGCAATTGAACATCTTGGTGCTGACTCATTTTTGATTAGCCGTGATCAAGAGGAGATGCAGGTAAAAAGGTTAATTTGATTTGTTAAATCTCTTGTTTACAAAATATTAAATGATGTATCTATACTACTAGAATCTTGACTTGATCTATAAGCTAATACTAATCATTTAATTGATGACGCCTCAATAGTTAGGTGATATTGTAAGCGCCTATTTGAAATGAGGATTACTTTTAAGAATGGATTAGTCTTTCATCTATGAGACTATGACCAACTAAAAAACTTAAGATTTCAAGCCTTTTGAGCTTTGGCAACCAAGAAATCCTTAAGACCCCACCTAGTTTTTGTGGATTGAAGTTGAGTGGGATGATCACCATTTATTGATATAAAGGGCTATTCCGCATTTAGATCTTATACCTAGACGTGAAATTTTAACGTGCTCATGTACGGTATACATTTTTTTGTAGGCTGCAATAGGCACAATGGATGGTATCATTGATACAGTATCTGCCTTTCATCCTCTTCTTCCACTTATCCTTCTGCTGAAAAATCACCGAAAGCTGGTCATGGTAGGTGCTCCAAATAAGCCCTTAGAGCTACCAATTTCTCCTTTGCTCTTTGGTAAGAATATACACATTCTCTTTACTTCACTCTTATAATCTCTGATTCTGTATGAGTCTAATTACCAACATTTTTGAACTAAACTAGCTTGTTAATCACAATTTATGCAGGGAGGAAGCTTGTGGGAGGAAGTGGCATGGGGGAAATTAAAGAGACACAGGAGATGATAGATTTCGCAGCAAAGCACAATATAACCGCAGATATAGAGGTTATCCCCATGGACTATGTGAACACAGCTATGGAGCGACTTACTAAAGGGGATGTTAAATATCGATTCGTCATTGACGTGGCAAACACGCTCACCCCTTAAGTTCAAGACTTTGGACTTTGAGGAGAAGTATCAGATGCCAGTTCTGAATAAGTTATGTACCTTGGTGGATCATTTGCAGGAAACGTTGTTTCGGTGCATCTTCTGCAGAGGGTTTAGTAAATTGTATTGGGTGTTTTGTCTAGTACTTACAAATTTAATGAGGCTTCCATTACACTCTTTATTTTTCATGCATATTCGTTCGTAATCCACATTACATCTAGTAAATACTACCCAAACATAGCCTGACAACTCCACAGTTTGGTAGCACAAGTTTCTATTTACTGCTACGCCGCTATTGAACAAGCGTCTTCTATACTTCTCTACTGACCTGACGTTTTGTTATAAAAATTAAAACGATGAACCTAATTATAGCTTCATTAAAACTAATATGAGGGAAAAATACTGCAGCTGGAACGTAAGAGATATGGTAGAACCGAGTAGTTGAACAGCAACAATAGTAATCTGGAAGTAACAACAACAAAGAACCAAGCTCGAGACGTGGGTCGTACTCTTTTTAAGGAATAATTCGACCTACCCTGAGTACTGGTAGTGAACTACCAAATCTACTCCCAGTATACGACGAGCAACAAAACAGTGTACAGAAGTTCGTTGTACCGGTGGTAAACTTGCACTATTCGAAATCGTTTGGAAAGAGAGAGAGCAGAGATTGATTCGTAAAACCAGGCGGGGAAGAAAGAACAAAAGAAATTCGTTTCTGCTGTGGGTTTTTTAGAGAGGAGAACAATGAACTTTACTCGAACAGGGTGAGAAAGTGCGGCGGAAAAAAAAATTGATCTCTCTGGAGAGATCAATTTTATCTCTTCTAATCATGTCGCATGAGATAGAAATATTTAAAACTAACTTAACTTCACAAGATAAGAGCATCTCTAGCAGCGAGTGTAGGTTTGTGTGAGTTCTGGCACCCTGGCCCACCAAACCCACAACTCACACCCGACCTCTCCCAGCAGCCAGTGTAAGTTGCCAAAGTGAATTTTTATTTTATTTTATTTTATTTTGAAGAGATTAAAACATCACGCGGTGTTCCTTTTACCGCCGCTTCAACTGTTTGTAAAACTCACTCCCAACTCGACTATTTTCACATTTTTACATCTAGCTCTCTTTCAAAATCCCTGGTAAAAAAATTATGATTCCAACAAAATCAAAATGCATATGCCAGAGGGAGAACCACCCCTAGTATTATGCATGGGTTTAGAGGAACAAGAGATCCAAAGCGTGCTGTAACTCGCTCGAGGTCCGGAAGAAAGAAAAAGCGAGTGAAATTTGAAGATGTCCAACCCCAATCTATACCAAACCCAACCCAAGAAAACTTCCCGCGGAGGTGTATTACCCAACTCCCAGATGAAGTCAGTCACATTTATTACACAGGAAAGAAACTCACGGTAAGTTTTAGTGTAATTGTGAATTTGTTTTTTCCATAAATCAAGTGTTTGACAAAATGCCTCAATGAACAGAATCGAGATTCGATGCGTGTGCAAGACACATTCACTACGGTGTTCAAAGTGTAAAAGGATATTGCCAAAATTCTACCTGTAAGGGACGTCGTGGTGAATATTTTCAGGTAGTTTATGGATATACGCTTGGGCAATTCAGATAATTGGTTAATTCAGGCGCTTACAGAGCGTTGGTGGCCGACCACATACACATTTATGTTTCCTTGTGCAGAGATAGGGGTCACTCCTTACGATTTTACTATGTTGACATCATTGTCAATCGACCAATATCCGACATAGGTGTCGTATGACGACACATGGTCTATTTTATCCAATGCGAGACAATTGCTCCCCAACATTAATTTCAGCCATATAAAGAGTGGGAACGTCAGCATTGCACATTTGAGGACGTACTTGACCGTCGCAGCTGATCGGGAGGATGATATTATTATTGCTCGTACTTTTATCTTTTTCATGATGGGACATCTGTAGTTCCAAACGGCCAACGACACCATCCCGCTTGGATATCTCGCGACCGTGGCCGATTTGGACTCGGCTGCCCAATATGACTGGGGTTCTGCTATTCTTGTTTTCCCGTACTATGGTTTGGATACCGCAGTCACGACCGGGGGTGCCATCACTGAATTTGTCCAGCTTCTTACGGTACACTAACACTTTTTCCTTCTACAAATCAAGTATTTTCCAATAAACATCTTAAATATCAATTCCTATTATGTTTTATGTTAATCCAACATACAGAATTGGTTCTACGAGTATTGTGGGGTTGGTTACCCTATAGTAAAGGAAGAGGTAAAGTTATCGGCCTATCCGCGCCTCAGAGCATGAGAGAGGGGGAATAGAAGGAAAATAAATTACCAGGCAACCAATCTGTTTATTCTAGGAAGATACCACATTGACCACCGCACGATTAAGATGATCACCTGGGAACCTTGGTTAGAGTCTGAGGTGTCTGAGATTGAGGACGTACTGACTGTAAAACTCCTATCCCATAAGAGGATGCCACTTCAAGTACTAAAAGAAAACTGTGAATATTACTTGGGGGATAAATGTTGGAGGCAGTTGGAAGGCGAGGCGCGTATTCCTTTGGATCCTCTGCTTAGCATGTCGCCACATATTAGTCCAGCGGCTTTACATGAGATGAGACAGGCCGACGTCGAAAAGTTAAAAGCGACCGGAGAGTCCCGGGGATTTCCCGGCATCTTAGGAAGCTTTAATTGCATGCATTGGATATGGAAAAATTGTCACAAAGCTTGGCACGGTCAATTTACTGGTCATTACCCTAAGGCGACACTGATTCTTGAAGCGGTAGCTTCACACGACATTTGGATTTGACATTTTTTTTTGGGTTACCAGGGTTTAACAATGATATCAATGTCCTGCAACAATCACATCTTTTCACCGACCTCGTCGATGGTATCGCCCCACCTTGCAATTATACAATTGCCAGAAAAGCTTATAATATAGGGGGGTATTACCTAGCGGATGACATATACCCCAAATGGTGAACACTTGTCTAAACCATATCCAATCCGGTTACAGCGAAACAAATTTTTTTTGCTCAACAACAAGAAAGTTGCCAAAAATACGTAGAACGGGCGTTTGGGGTTTTACAATCTTGGTTCAATGTTGTAGAAAATCTATTTAAATTGTGAGACCCTCAGGTTTTGAGCAATGTCATGAAGGCGTGCGTGATAATACACAATATTATCGTCGAGAGGAACGAGGTGCATTCCTATCATACTTAGACTACAATCTGGTCGAGCCCTCAACTATCGAAGGCGAACGATTCGATATTGTACGCGAACGCGGAACAATAGAATCTTTTATATCAAAAATAAACCAGATTCGAAGTCGAGAACTTTACTTTGATCTAAAGGATGATCTAATCGAGCATTTGTGGGCCGTGAAAGGAAATCTTCAAACTTAGTACTCCATTTCTTGTATTATCTGCGTGATCTTGATGTAATTTAATGCTTCTCTTAATCGTACAAGTTTATTAAATATATTTTTTAAACGCAATATTGATCTTGTATTTTTTTTTAACGCAATATTATTGGAAATAAACATTTCAAAAACACACTGTAGAATTTCGAGCAGTACATTATTCAAACGTTTACATTATTGGTTATTAAACTACATTCTTGGATAAAAAAAACTTCCATATACAGCAAAGTTAAATTATATTTTATCAGCACTTCAAGTACATGGTCCGCCCCTCTTGGCCAGACATTTCATAATCTTAGCTTGCCTTTGCAGATAGTATTGTAATTGATGTCCAGAAAGAGTACTCAAGTTTTTCTCCATAATTTTGTGATCTTCCTTTCATTGGTCAAAATCCATTTTGGCTTGCTAGTGTTGCATTATTTATGCTCTTCTTCTTTCCTTTTCTTCTTTCACTTGTATCTTCTCCAACCGTAGTTCATCCAGCATTGTTTGGATACCGCTACCAGATGCAGCAACACCCTCCATTAATTACCTTTTGTGACGCAAGGTTCTTTCGATAGAGTTTTTGGCCGATGGGACTGCTTCCACCCTCATACAACAAACCATCTAAGTCAGATTTTGGGCCTGCGGATTGAGGTGTAGGTGGGCCGTCGGGGTCCTTCGATAGATTGTTTGATTCGACCGAGTTCCCCAGAGAAGAATTGTCTGATGTTCTCTTGGCTACATTTCTTAGTATATTTACCGCATGGTTCAACCCATCATCTTTTAGGTTGGCCTATCGCGGTTCTCGCGCCAAAATCTTATACGCTTCACGGTGCTTGAAGTCATTGCCGTTATTCAAGCCTCGATAGATTTTGTGTGCATCGTTTTTCTACAATTCGCAAATTTACCCAATACAAATAAATAACGTATATATCCGCGAGAAATAAATGAAATTGAGTTAAAGGAAATCAGAACGTACCCGATCTTTTTCTGTTTTTCGGTTGCTATTCTTAAATCGTTCTTGAGCAATTATCCCCTTGTACGCCACACATTGTGCATTAAGTGCATACCACTAAGATTTGGTCGACCCACATGATCGTCGTGTGGGGCACTCGGGGTCTCTGTTAAAGGTAATGTTGATCTTTTGATAGAAAGTGAAACCCTTTGTGCAACTATCTGTTTGAACAGAAGTTGTTACCCACGCCTTTGCGAGACACGTAAAGTCTGCTTCCGTCCAATGCATTCCAGCATCATCCGTCTCGTCCAAAAACTCAACATCTTCTGGCACTTGCACGCTTTGTCTTTGTTTTGCGGGTGCTCTTTTATTTCTTCATTTTCTTGTTTCTTTCTGGGGAGCCGCCGCTTCAACAGGTATTGACGCATTTGCGTCACTTTGACTGTGCTGAGTAGATTCACCATGGAATAGATAATTTTGAAAATAATTTGGAGGTTGAAAACTTTGAGGTTGAGTGAAGGGATAGGGTTGATAGTACAGGCTAAACGCTTGAGGTTGCGGTTGAGAGAGTGTAAATGAACTTTGATATTGTCCATAACTGGGATCCCCTTACGACATGGTAAACGGAGGTGGGGACTGTGATTGGAATTGAGGTTGCAATTGCGATGGGTTTTGGTAGAGGTATGGAGTGAATTGTGATGATGGGTGAGCAAATGGTGTTGAAGGTGGGTTATGGGAGGATAGGGTCGACGGTGTAGAGTTATTACTATTGGTGCCGGAGTTCTCCATTTGGGGAGAGCGTAGAGGTTCTCATCTGTCTCTACAATTGGTTTTGTGGAAGAAGTAGCTAGGGAGTGTTGATCAAAATAATTGAGATTGGAAGAGTTTAGATTACCGCGCGGTAATCTAAACACCGCCAAACTCAATTTTTTTGAGTGTGAGCTCCTCACACTCGGTTGAGTTACTGTAGCGCCAGGTCGCCCAACTCATACTCGGAAAAACGTTGTTGGGAGACTCCAAAGTGTGGGTTTGAGTGTGGGTTTGCAAACCCAACTCAACCCACACCCTGCTGCTTTTGCTCTAAGAGAGTTTGGGATCCCTTTTTAACTCCTTTTTTTTATTAATTAATTAATTTAAATGTTAGGTTTTAGGTGTTGGATGTTATTATGAGACCAACAAGTGAAGATGTGTTCAAGGAACTCATTTTTAAAGCATCACTCATACAGGTCTTTGTATGTGTGTAAGCAATAACTTCTCTATGCTCAAGCTATTGCTCTGGAAACAAACTTGAAATCATCCAAAAAAACAAAGCTCAAACTACAATGCTCTCCTGCTGTTGAAAATACTTGCTTACTGAAAACATCTCCATTCCCAGAGGGCACACAGACTAGAGAGGGTTACCATGCCATACTCAAGTCCTGCTAAGTTAGAGCATCTCCACAGGGCAGAGGAGGATAGAGGGATTAACTTCTTCAATCTCCCTAGGATAAACTGGTGTGCTATTTCTAATGTTAGTAAACACTTGTCAAGCAAGCTAATAAGAGACTATACTCTCCTAACCTTGACAATCTGGACTTTAGTCTCATGTTTAACCATAAGATACCATTTTTTTACAGTTTATCTCAAGGACCATATACTTCTGTATGAGAATCTTAATGTTTGAGTGAATATTTGTCTAGTTTTGGCTGATGTTTGCAGAAAGACCTTGGTCTGGGATTGTTAGGTTTAATTTTACAAGTCCGTATTATCATTTTTATCTCTGAAGGTTTCTTATGGAGTGAGACTGATGAACCCTGTATATATTATTTGGGCAAGATTTATGATTTCTGTTCCAGCGATATCCGATATTGGAGTTGTATTGGTAGTAGCTACGACTGTGCTCGCGTGGAAACTTTATTTTCATTTTCATATCAGAATATAGACGTCTTGCTGGAACTTTGCTGCGTTCTTTTTAGCAGCAACTATCTCGTAAATTGGACTTCTCAACAAAAATAAAAACTGAAGTGCGTACTTGGGACTCTGAAAGAACATCTCTGATGGTATACTGAAAATAGTGAAAGGAATTGAAAACCGACCAGGTTATTTCTCCGTGTTGGAGGACATTCTTTCCAAGAAATTACCCCTAAGGACTACGAATGGATGTTCCCGAGTAAGGTTCTAGTTGCTACGCCTTTAATTTTCACAGCATTTGCACGGAAGGAATTGAGAACATTAGATTGTTCAGGTGAAAAAAAATCTCTAGTGATGGTTTATTATTGCATATAAGAAATGATTATAAGGGGTTGAAAGAGGCGGTTCTCTCCCAAAAGTTGGATGAGGGTCAACGGTAAATTAACCAGATACTGTTCAGGCATTCTCTCTGTTGAGACCTATAGTTCGAAAATGATAATAAGAAACACATGCATATCCGATTTCCGAAGCTAAAAAAGTTCATAATTAAAATGGCAAGAAATAAATATGTATATTCTGACATTGGTTTGGAGTTATCATCTGGATGAGGATCGAAGGTATCTTTTATTTCCCAACATCAGTGTTCTCCAACATTTAATTCTTTTTCTTTTTCTGGATAACAACAATATTCTATAAAATCACCTTCCTTGTTAACCTTTCGTCCATGTACTTATCAATAAAACTTCTTCCAAGGCAATCTGCCCATGGCCTAAGGTTATCGAGTAAGTTGGCAAATATTGGCCTCTCTATGAATGTGTTGGACCTTCTCCTGTTGAGTTCTGCTTGGATCATATTGATTGTTGAAGTAGTTGCATTGTACATGAACTCCCCATTCCTGAAAGAACGTTATCATCTCAGTGTCTTGAGTGTGAACACGGCATTTGTGAGAACATGTATGTGCAGAATCTGGATGATATTCTCTAGCGCCAATATGATTCCAAGACTTAAAAGCGCTCAGTTATTAGGACATTCTTGCACATTCTATGTCCATCAACTGCTTGTCATGCTACTGCCCAACCGATTTATCTACATTGTCTTTGCTAATCAGAACTTGCTGATACTTTTGAAAGTTTCCAGTGTGCATGTGCTACAACAGTCTTTGTGGTCGAGCCTGGTGGTTTATGTTCATATCCTTATAACATGAAGTACCAAGACCTCGCCATCAACACTACTTCTCTGAAATGTTTCCAGGTTTGCTATACTAGTCTTAGGTGTTGGATGTTATTAAGACAAGCAAAATTTCGCATTTACAGAGAAGCTACAACTCACAATCAACTTGGAGGAGAAGAAAGGTTCCCTGTGATATGTTGCTAGAGATGATCTAATTAACAAAGCTCTATATGATATATCTTCAAGCATTTGGAATCGTACTAGGGTTAAAGAGAGAAAGATAACGCCTATTTTATATTTTAAAAAAAAAAGGAGTTAAAAAAGATCCCAAACGGTGGTATTTTATATTTTAATAAAAAAAATGAGTTAAAAAAAATCTCATACGATGGGGTTAGCCTGTGGAGTTAAGTTAGTTTTCAATATTTCTCTCTCATGCCACATGACAAGTTTTGATTAGAAGAAATCAATTTTTGATCTCTTTAGAGAGATCAAAAAAAAATTCCGTACCTGACCTCGTTTCATAAGTCATCGTTACAGTGTACGTGTTGAGAGAGAGGAATAGATGTCCCAAAGTCGAGGTTTTTCTACAAAAATAATAGGGAGAGCCTAGCCCAAGCCCAAAGGCCAATTGCCCAAACTCAAACCCGAACCCGAGCCGCCGGGCCACCCGAGAAAGGTCCAACTAATTTGGAGCTTGCTTTAGACCGTATAAGGTATCACAGAGACTTTAGGCTGATCCATATATAATTCCTCCTTAAGCTCTCCATTTAAAAACGTGGTTTTTACATTCATTTGGTGAATAATCAAATTGTGCATGGCAGCAACGGCCAATAGAACTCTAATGGTTGCCACACGAGTACTAAGGAATATGTGTCGAAGAAATCAATGTTTTTCTTTTGCACATATCACTTTGCTACAAGTTTTGCCTTATATTTATCTACAGTACCATCTGGTTTAAGTTTTTTCGTTAAAATCCATTTACACCCTATAGATTGACTGTCATGAGGTAAGTTAACCAGTTCCCAACTTTCATATGCAGTAAGAAAATCCATCTCATCATCAATGGCTTCTTGCCATAAATCAACGTCACTCGAGGTCAATGCATCCATGATAGTGTTAAGGTCAGATTCAAAGGTGTGGACAACATAATCATTTCTAAAATCTTTAGCAATCTTTGGACGTTTTCCTCTACGAAGTTCTGGGTTTGTGTCATGAGAGTCAACAGCTCTAGGAACTTCTACTTGAGGTACATTAAGGGTTGAAGATATGGATGGTTGAGAGCCCTTACTACTACCCCACTATCCCTCAGTAAATAAGAAAATTTGCATGTCTTCATAAAAGTCAATATCAAGTGATTTAATAATAATATTATTATAAATATCAAGAAATTTGTGAGCCTTATTGTTAATAACTTAACCAATATAAATACATTCTAAGGCTCTAATAGCTAGTTTAGTTCATTTAGGATCAGGTTTACGAACATAGGATAGACAACCCCAAACTTTAAAATAGCTAACATTAGGTTTTCTATTTCTCCAAATTTCATAAGGTAACAAATCAGAGGTGATATTACGGTTTAACACATGACAAACAAATAATAATGCTTCACCTCATAAAGATTTAGGTGATCCATAATTAAGTAATATAGCAATTATCAACTCAGTGAAAGTTTAATTTGTGAGTTCAGCTTTACCGTTAGATTCTGGAGAATAAGGGGCAGCAGTTTCATGTATAATCCTCAAGAATTCATACAAGTTTTGAAATTCATGTGAATCACATACTTCATGCTTCTATCACTACAAACTTTATGCCTCTATCAAACTAATTTTTAACCTTTGTTACATATATCCTAAACATATTTATTACTTCACTTTTGTGACGCATTAAGTAAACATCCCTAGGAGTGCATCATATTCTTCAGAGTAACAGTCTTTCCAGAGGTAAATACCAGTTCAACATCTCCAGTGCTCATCACTTTGGTGCTATGAGAATCCACAAGTAACACATTCTGGTCTTCAGTCTCCTTTTAGGTCTTGAATTAATTGTGTTCATAGCATACATGCCTATAAGCGCACGAGTCAGCCCACCGCCCGTCGGTTCTACTGACCATATTAATCTTTGTGATCATAGCCACTAAGGGCTCTTCGATAATGTTAGCCTGAGCAACAGGTTTGCGGTTCCGGCAGTTTTTAGATGTGTCCATGATTCTTATAAGCGAAGCACACAATAGGAGTTATTCCATTGTTTGGTGGGGCTTGTTGATTCATTCACTTATTATGATCTGGGAGGATCTACCCTCTAAAAGGCACCAAGTCATTCGTTCGGACGAACCACATGGTTCAAAGCTCAACTTAGGGCATCAAAGTTTCCCTTACTGCGATTCGCATCCATCACCACAATGGCACTCTCTCCAGTAGGCGAAAGCCTGAACCCCATATTGTCTTTCTATGTGAATGTTCTGACAATAATTTCACAATCAGAAAGAACCTTTAAGAGAACTCTAGGGTTTGGAGGATCTTTCATAGCTCTATCAGTCATTAAACAAGAAAAAAAAAATGGTTAAAGATTTGATCTTTCGTTGCTTCCTAAGCCCAAAAACTTTTGTAAGTGTTCCCGGTTTTTTTTTTGAATTTTTGTTGTATTTGGACCTGGATCTAAACCAATTACAATGAAAATATTGATATTTAGGACAGTGTAATTACATTTTAAGCTCAGGTGTTTGGTGAAAACAAGTCGATTATGACTCCAACAAAACTTTCTCATCTCTAAAGCTCCCTAAATTCCAAAATAACAATTTCTTTACAAAATTCTAGTGCATTTATGAGTTACAATTCTATTTGTTAGGTCTATAATTCTCAAATAAGGAAAAGAAAATATATCATGTATCTCAAGGGGATGGAGGGACAATTATTGAAGATGTAAATTAATTATAACAAAAGAATTAGAATACAAATGGGAAAAAGGTATTTGTTCAAACGTTAGTTACACAAGTTAGTCACAGGAGAACTATGGCGGAGCAGCTTTAAATCTGATACAACAGTCATTTTATCATCTTTGTTTATAGGAATTTCTTTCGGGCCTATTTGTCCTACCCCCATATAATTTTCTATTCCACGACAGCCCTTGCGTCCGTATACTGTCGCCAACTCAAAACTCTTCTTGTTAAGGACCAGCTAAATCCATGTAGGAATTCTGATAGAAAAGAATATCAAATTTTGTCACTGCTATCCTTGATTGAATGAAGCTCTCAAACTTTCGTCTGGCAAAGTCCAAGATACCAAGTGCCCACCAGAATCCCCACTCAATAACTGTTTTAGCCTTTTAGGTTACTTGTAATGTGAAGTGAAATAACTGGATGCTTATGAAACTTCAGTACCTTGTGAAGTAATAATCTATATTCTGGCACTTTCCCACTTGAACCAAGGCCAGTTATGATACTACTTGAATTGTTGCGACCACTAACCTCCTCCTTGGAGCAATGTGCCATGTTTCAAACCTTGACAGCCCCGCTCTGATGACCTGTCACATACCAGTTTGTGTCCTTCCAATCCGAGAAAGTTGCACTTGTTACAGAGAGAATGAAATCAGACGGAAGTTGAGAAATGTTAACCACAGCAAGGCAATCACCATTAACGCTCCAAACAGCAAGGAGAATTCCAGCAGCAGTGACAATCTCTCCGGTAAGATCGTTCACATAAATCGCCGAGATCGGCGCCGGAAACTCTGGAAGCTGTTTTATGAAAACCAAACTACTTAAATCCCATAAGATGACAGAGCAATCTTCTGACCCACTGACAATAAGAGTGTAAGGCTGGCTAATGTACAGGCATGTGATTTTCTCTGTATGAGCACAAAGGGAGCGTTCCAACTGCAAACGTTGTAAACTTCGAGGTTTATCTTTGCTGATTTGCCAGACAGAAATTACTCCATCATCACCCCCAGTAACTAGAATTTGACCATCATGGCTCACGCTGGCACATCGGATCTGATTTCCACCGTGGAGACTCTCATAAGTCCACAAAAATCTGTCTTGATCATAGCTCATAAATCTCAAACTGCGGTCTGGGAAACCCCACGCTACATATTTATTGTATGTTCGGGGTTTAAGAAAGTTGTTTGTACCTGCAACAAGGATCTTCTCATAGAAGGTGACAATTTGAGTAATTGGAGACGAAGTTTTACGGATTTCGTGAGGGACCAGATGGTTACAATGCCGTAATGGATGAGGGGGGAATTTTCTGTCAGACCGCCGCTTTACGTGAGGTTTGAGGAATAGTTGTTTGGGTGTCTGTCCAAAATGATTAATTTGTGCAAGAATCGAGGCTTTCATAGCAGGATCTGTAACGGCGTCTACGTCCACAATCCCTTCATACATGTAATGGTAGAAGACATTCACAGCTTCTTCGGCTGCCTGGTTAATGCATGTTGCAAAAAGTAGCAAAAATGAGGAAGAAATTTATATAACTACACTTGACTCTTAATATCTCCCCATGACACACCAGACGAAGACGAAATAAAAGAAAAAAATAGGAGACCCTAAACTATCATAAAGACAGAGTAGACTAACAAGATGGATCACTACAAATACATGAGTATATCACGTGTTTCTTACTCATTAGGTACTTAGTTAATTACGCACGGGGTTATTTCGGCCTTTCCCATTTTGAAATCATGGAAGTGGACTCAACATGTGAAGAATGCGTCTACTACTCCGAAGATGCCCAAAGTAAAAAATGTAAAATGTTAATATAAATCACCCACTCACCTTTTCTCTCTGTTTACATCCAAAGACAAGATCTATCCAATGATGCAGATTTTCAGAAACATAGTCCGATTCCAATGCTTTACAGTGCTTTTTACCGTACTCTCTAGTCCGATTCCAAGGAGGCAAAACAACATCGCCCACCTAAAACAATAGTAATATGTGATTCCCAAATATTTCTAAAATACCAATGAAGAACAGCGAATTCTCAAAAGAAAATGCAGACCTTCTCTCCTGATTGTTTCTTGCCCAGATTGAGATCAAAACGATTTTCTAGGAAATCAGGTGTAAAAGAATTCGAGAATGAGTTCCTTCACATCTAATGTGTTACCCTTTCCAGCTGCACTTAACCACGTATCTCTCACACTATTGAAAAGACGGTCAGCATGGTCAAACTAGCCACCTTGTAGCTTTTGATTCTCTACACTAAATGGTGGGAGCCGTAAGAGATAGAAGAGTACAATTCCAGCACTAGAATAGTATGAGCCATAGTGGAATTTAGGAACATCCGGATCGTCCCAGCTCCCATACCTGAGTTTGGAATTAAATAAATAAATATAAGCAAAGGCCAATGAAACGATTGGCCTAGAACCTATTGCTTGGAATAAAACGACACTTTCATCATTTTAACCAGATCAGTGTTTTTGAAATATTACATTTTCTTTAAAATAATGGATTTAAGACTGCTAAAAAGACAACTCAATTACAACTTTAGAAGCATAACATATTTTACAGGAAAAAAATATTGTTGCAGCAATAATGGATGAAACTATAATTTAGTTTTTTCCCTTTTTAGTACTGTTCCAAACTTTTAACATTTAGTTAATGCTTAAATTCAGTCTTCATTGCTTATTATTTATCTCTATCATAAATGCAATTTTCGTTAATATACAATTTTTTTTGCATTTGATTGAAATTTATCCAAAAATAAAAGGAGAGCAACACAAGATAAAGAAATACTAGTCACCCTTTCTGGAATTCCTCCTCCCCTTCTGCAGTTTGGCAACCCATCGGTTTATCTAGCTTACAAAACGTATTAGGATCTGCCAAGTTCAGAGTCTCACTCTCATAATCTGCAAGAACCCATGGAACCACGTCCTACAAGAGTATTGAGATGCATGAGGTACTGCAAATTGCTAATTTCTCCATTTTGCCATCTCTTGGAGAAGGTCTTGGCCATAATCTTGAAAAGGCGGCCTCCTTCGCTTCCTTCCTGTTTTGATGATCCTGATATATTTGTATCTAACCTGTATGTAGAAAATGTGTATATAATCGTGTGTCAGTTTCAAGACAAACTTTAAAATAAACAAACAAAAAGAAGGCTTTTCAAGATTACTGTCCTTAAATCATTTCTTACTAGATAACTGTAGATGGTGTTGTGTGTGTGTGTGTGCATGAACGAGTGCCAGTAAGTTATGCTTGTATTAGCTGCAAACCCGATAGAGGACCATTAATATGTCCAAACTACAACGAACGAAGACATACAAGGGAAAATAGTTTAAATTCTCTAGAGAAGCAAGAAAACAGGACTCTCCACTTTTAACACTGTTCATCCATGTTGAGATACGCAACATTAATTTTCTGTGTATCTCCATCACACTCAACAGCAATCGTATAACATAATTTATAGTTTAGATATTCTGAGATACATGAAAAGTCTTCCCAGTAAACACACACACACAAATATATATTGCAAAGATACATGTTCACACACCCACACACATGATCACTAAGACATTTAAGGGAGTATAGTTGGGATACATACATGCTGTTCCTCAGGAGATTCATGGCAACCAGATTTTTGAATACCTCTTCTCTCTCTTTCTTGTGAAAAACCAGAAGATCGTTACATCCATTCATACTAATTATCTCAACAGCAACAGGACGGAGCTGGTAATCACGTTTCAATATCTCATGAACATTGTCAAGCTTCCAGTGACGCATGGATGAGGCAAATTACCACTAGTGTACACTTTCTCCTTTCCCCACGCACTATTATTGTATGCCCATGCCCTTCCCCCAACAGATGTCTTAACCGTTGCACCCCATGAAGAAGTTGATTTTGACTGGAAATCCCCACTACCCAAAACACCTTTCCTCACACCTAGAGCCTGATCTATCACTGAAAGTTCATCTTCACACCCCTTTTACAGATGCATTCAGAGTCATCTATGTAGAAATTCTCAACAATATATAAAGCAGACTCCCCAATTAGAAATATCCCATCGTGTTTGTCAAGACCTACAACACGCTCACAATTGTATCGGAATTTAATCTTTTCAAGAGGTTCCAGGTAAGGTCTAATCAGATATTCCCCGCTATCATCTTCGCCTCATCAATTTTCCCAGAAGAAGATTGTATTGGAGATCCAACATCTGATTTTGTATTTATGCTATCTGTTATTGGTATAAAAATGGCACTGGACTTGACACCAAATTCAAGAGCTGAATGAAGACTTGCTTCATTTATACTACTATCCCGGCCATCATTCCACTGAATCTTACCAGAGGCTGTATCCCCATCTTTAACATCATCAGCATAGAGGAAGAAGGACTCATTGTACTCACCACCACATTTTGCACCATCTGTTAAAAGGTGAAAAAATGGACTCGACTCAGTTCCAGAAGCTTCGAGACTATTCTCGTCTCTTCCTATTGACAGCTCTGTTTCTCTGATTTCGCCCTGTCCATTAAAAACATTCTGAATAGTGTCAATTTTTAATTTGCAAGGCTCGAGTTTTTTCCACATTCTATATGGTCCTTCGATAGGACAAAGCTACCACTCAGGTTCTTCAGTAGCTGCTGGTTTATGCTTTGGGAAGATTCCTCGCTCGTGCATAAGTTGTTGGAGATGCGTTTGCCATTCACTCTCCACATGGAGAACATACCCGTACTTATCTTGACAAATAACCCTCAGATCGGTTGACATTTCATCCCGTAACGACTCCAATAAATATTTACGCTCACTCATAAGCTCCCTGTGTCTTAACTCCAGCTTTAATTGATCATGGGATCTTCTCCCCACTTCTTTTCTCCGCCGTTCCTCCATTCCTTTTATTCTCACCCAGGGAACTTTGCCGATCCAGCGATATATTGTACCCACATAATAGCAGCATATTGCTCCAACACTTGGTTGATCATTTGTTCAGAGATCTGAAACCATCCAAAGAATGCCGATGATCTTCCTGTCCAAAGTTTGTCAAAGCAACCATGAACAGCATCCAGATGTTGTCCTTGGTTTGGTTTAGAGACAAGCAGTTCCTCTAATGCTGCCCATCGGTGCACTAGAAGATACTTAATGACATCCCCTGCCATGCTTTGTGCAGCTTTTCTTTGGTCACAAAGAAGTGTGATTAAGTTTATACAAAGAGAACAATTTAGATCCGTATCGAGATTGCTTGGACAAAATATGATTCTTTTATGAGCAACCAATAATTGCAACACAGTGCATATATCAATCCCCGAATTTTCAAGTGAAGAGTTCATTAAAGGTGAACTCTTCTTAGGATCCAATTGCAACCCTAAACACGAAAGAAAGTCGTACTCACCAATTCTAGTCAAAAATGATGGCAAGAAGCATTATCATGCGGTTTGTATTTTTCAGAAGCGCGTGTATATATGGATCAAGTTGTCGGCTTCCTCTTGTTATAGATAAAAGACCTTTACGGGTTGGTGCCGCTTCTTTTATTCGACCATCCTTGTTTACCAATTGTAACAATGATAACAAGAACTCTAGCGTTCCCAGTACAGCACTCGGGTTGGGAAAAACGCCCATATATACACGATCCACAATCATCCAGCATAATTGATCTAAATTCAGAGACCAACGAGCTTTATCCAGCTTTTTCTTGTCTTCTTCGTCATCACGCAAGAGACGCCTTTCGAGGAAGTTCATAAGTCTACTTAGGCACAGACCCTGAAAGATCAATGCACAATCCAAATCCACGTAAAAAGGGATTATTCCCAAAATGCCCTCGATAACCTGTACCGCTTTCAACTGCTCTGTCACAATATCGGCAAGAACTTCTGCCCTGAAATCTAGAACGGCCGTTGTTCCTGCAGAA
Organism: Kingdonia uniflora; assembly: GCA_014058105.1. NCBI lineage: Eukaryota > Viridiplantae > Streptophyta > Magnoliopsida > Ranunculales > Circaeasteraceae > Kingdonia > Kingdonia uniflora. Next base: position 32,627 of record JACGCM010002078.1, on the reverse strand, counting down.
CAAGGACCACCACCATTCCCAGAGTCATCCATGTCGAGTAAAAGCTTTGGATTAACTGTGAAAAATGTGTTTGAAGAAACTGACGACCCCTGAGAACAGGACTTTAGATCTTGAGAGGGATCAAATTCGTTTACAAACACAGAAGACTTCATGGATGGAATAGCGACTAACTGGGCTTTAAAATCGTTACTCCCCGTGGATGGAGTAGTGAATAACTGACCTTTAACATCATTACTGACCGCACTCCCAAGCCAAGATTCTAAAGCTATCACTGGAAATGAAGAGGGTGTGAATGGAACTCTAGAAATAGATTTTTCAGATATAATGGGAGAAACGGGCACAGTCAATGATGAAGAATTTGATTCTCTAGGGCGATTGGCAACCAATATCCCATTAACCTTGGACATCCGGTCAAAATTTTCACCCTCAAGACTTGAATGATTTTCTAGGTCCTTCCCAAGAGGAGTGGTTTTTCCCTCAGCTTTGTCACGAATCAAATAGTTCTGTGGCACGCCGACCGTATCTTCGGAGCTCGTATTCACCTGCTGTGGTGGAAAACTTCCAATACTTATGGAAGTCCTGGAAGATTGTTCTTGTTCGTGAGGTAAGCTAGAGAATGTATGCTGAGAACTATGAGTATCATCAAAATGATTTAAATTCTTCTCTTCAATGCTTATTGAAAGATCTTTAGTCATCTTTACAGCGCAGACAGCCCTGCAATTTGAACAACAATTTGCTTAGAGAAACAAACGAAGATCAAGTATTGGATTCAGCAAATCTTTAATGCAGGACACACAGTTAAACAAAAACGATAAATATAATGCAATACATCTAGAGCTGGGATTGGTTGACGAAAGTTTATGTTGTTTCCGGATCTATAACTACATCAAATATGGTTTGATAAAATGGAACAAAGTTAAAATTTGTATTTTCTTGTAGTTAAAGATTAAAAGAAGATCTGAATTTTTGTAAAGGCAATCTCCTTGTTGAGGAGATCATCCTTTCCCAAGATGGAATTTTAACATAGTACTTTAAGGGAATATCTAGTCATACCTTACACATGAGAAGTACAAGTCAACACAGCTTTCGAGAAACTACGCTCGTCTGCAAATTGCAGAGAAAGGAGCACACATTTTCGCTAGATCAACCATGAATCTGAGTATAAAAGTTGCAACAGCAGGAGCAGCGGCCTCCCCACCCATGAGTCTTGCGGCATGTCTTATGCATTAGAGCTTCACCCTGAAGATCTCCAGCCATATCTGTAGTTCCTTCGACAAGCTCCGCCACGAGGGTTGTACCAACCTGTGAAATATTACCCGTTTGATGGGCAAGCATTGATCGCAAACTCAACCTATCAAACGTAGATTTTTCCATTGCAACAACGGAATCCAGCAACTCAACAAACTTCAATTCTCCATAATTCCCATTGCTCGTCATAAGGGCGTGAAAGTCCAACATTCGCACTTCCGGCAATCTTGGATAAACAGGTTTTCCAAATATTAGACAGAAAAGGAAGTAGTATATTTCTAGGGAGTCATAAAAACTGGGAAGCACCCGTGCCAAACCTCGATAACCTCCACCACTACGAAATTTGAAAGAAAATGTTGGGAAAGAAGCGAGGCAAACGCCGAGAAGAGTTGTGATCCATCTCATACTAGTAGGATGGACAGCCTCGTCAAGAAAATATGTTATCAACTTGGATGAGACAAGCTTGTGCCATTGCTCAAGCAATTCTTCTAAATCTATGGTCATTTGTAAATCAATAAGCATCTCGAGCAACATGTTCTACACAATAACATGTTTTCCCATCGACTCTGGTAATTTGGTGGCGTGAGGCTAGTTTAGGGGGATCAAATGTCATAATTACAAACTTGACCACTTGTTCAAGTTCAGATCCCAAAAAACCATCTTCTAAAACGACCCCCAACAATACAACCAATTTCTCTAAGACAGGAACTTCTACATCACCCCTTTGTAGAGTAATTAACAAATGTTGGACAAGGTTGATTCGCCGAAGAACCGTAAGGTTATGATTTCTGTACCAATGCATGGATACCAGACGCTCAAGAAATCCAAGAAGAGAAATCTGAATTGATACAGGAGCCATCACCCACAAAGTCCAGTCCAGCAAGACATGCTTAACCATATCCGCATTTGACGACACAACACAGTTTGAAGTGGAGCTCTGCACTTCATTATGTTCAAGCTCGGAAATATGACTAAGTGAGTCTTTTAGCACAGAAAAGTCATCCATATCTCCATGAGATCCAACAGATGAAAGTTCATCAAATTTTGACAATGTAAGATAGTCATAGCTTGTTTCATGGATGACCCCAGCAGGGGGAGTAGTTATGGTTTGAATTTCCGGCACCTTCTGTGTTTCAGAAACAGAAGCCTCACAAGCCGCCATCTGGAAAAATATCTCGAGACACAGCATATCGAACAATGACATTCTACGATGTAAAAAGAGAGCAAGCAAATGATATCCACGGTAGCTTTGCATGTCTTGCACATTCTGAGGATTCTGACGAAGTGCACAAGCAAGTAATGGTAGTGTCATGTGTAGCATATCCCTAGTTTCTGCAGCTTCAATGAGAGCCAGCATAGTTTTACCATCATAAGTTGATTAAATTCTTCCCAAACTTCATGTAAGTTTCAAGGTAATCATGATTAACAATCCCGTCCCTTAACAACAACGTATGAGGGGAGCAACAAACATATACTACAAAAATGATCAGAATCTCGTGGTTGCTCCTTTAAAAATGATTAACATTAAATGATACTTGCACTGGGAATTCTGCAAGGGAAGCATGGGCTCAACTTTAGTGAAATAACCCGTGTCTACAACTTGAAAAAATATGTGCAGAGATTGATGGCTTATACTAGTGAAAACCCAAGATTTACAGTTAACCTGTCTACTGTCATATACAGACACAATGACCTAAGAAGATGATGCTTGTAACTTCAGAAACAGGCACTCATTCCCTAAAAAGGAGAGGACTACAAAGAAAATGACTCAAACCAGGACGCATCCTTCAAGTATGGCTTCAAAATCCCCCATTTGAACCTCACAATCTTTGATAAAATAGCGGTAACCACTTCATAGCTATGGATACAGTCAAAAAATCTGGGTGATTTTAGAGTAAACAAATTACCAGCAGAGGCAAGACTTCTAGGTTTTTAGTGTTTATCAGTTCGCCTGTCACTTGGCACCACGCCAAACAGTGTCTTCAGCCCTAGTAAATGCATCAGTAAGAACATCGATGGTCCAATCCTTCACGTCTTCCTACATATCACAACAAGAAATATAGTATTTTTTTTAAATTTAAGATTATGCCAGAATAATACTACTAACTAAAATTCACTACGACAAACTCAGCAGTCTCTCAGACATATATATTACGGATGCAAAATAGTAACAAATGCTAAACTGTTTAATTACTGATAGAAAATCATTAACAAGATGCAATAAACAACTTTTTCATTTATGCATGCCATTCAGCATTTTATTTTATGGAACCCCGATTTGGAATAACTTCAGGCTTTCGAGTACAGGTTTTAGGCGATTATTTCCTCTTGAGATGCTGCTGTAATGAATTATATGAAAGTAGGTTCTAAGTTCTGAGTTCTGACCTTGTATAGTCACAGATAGAAAAAATAATACATATGGACGAAGGGGTTGGGAAGCTTTTTCTGTGAGAAAAATACATATAAACTGCGATGTGACTGCACAGGCTACAAGGTTCAGAGTTATAGTTAGGAGAGACTAGGCTTCTTCGACCTTCACGAAAAAAAAAAAATCTAAGCCACGTTGGAAAGGTCACAAGGCTAAAGTATTGGGTGTTGCCTGTTGTTTCATTTATGTTGCTGAACCACATTCCATTACATACAGAAGCCTGTGTTGTTTAATGTTTGTTGCCTATAAGTTTTTAGACCTACAAGGGGAAGTTGCACGGCTTAGAGGTTGCCACAAAGGTTTTTAAGCCTAGAACTAATACCCCTTGCTACTGGAACAAAACGAGTTTCTTCGGGAAATTAGTAGGGCTGTCTTCAACTCTACTGGAGATGCTCTTTCAAATTTGTGCTATATGTAAGTACTATTAATTAACTGCATCGAAAAGAAGAAAACAAATCATCTTGAAGCCAATAAAAAACTAAAAATCAAGTGTTTAAGATGATAACACTTGCAGAGAGAGAGAGAGAGCAAGAAGAAAGTTCAATTAAGGACTATTGGCGAAGCTTTAAAGGTAATCTTTTGTTTCTAATAATCAATAGAAAGACCTCTGCAACTTTGTAAAATCCAATGGTCCTCTGAAGTTTGAACCCATTCTAGAACATATGGAAAATACAAACTTATGACATGATATATTTGTCTATGGAACATTAAGACCGCATGAGTGCACCACTGCCATACTTGCTGACACATCAAAGGCTCACGCTGAAAATCATATTTCCCCAACAAGAAAGAAAAGAAAAATATGAAGAACACATTATTCTGCCATGAAAATGAAGGCAAGAACAAAAGAATGTGGTAAGGGAAATTATTTTGGTAAAGCAAGTAATAACAATGATATGATTGTACGCCTTACCATATGCAATGTTTCATCCGTTCTTAATTGTGCACCTCGGCGAGCAAGCCTGGATTCAAAAGGAGTCCTTGGTCGCACTTCTTGAATATATTCCCACTCTTCACGATCAAGCATCCTAACTGTCCCTTGATCAGCTGGAGCATTTTTAATTTTGCGTTCAATCCGCTCCTAGGATCTGGAATCATCAATCTACAACCACAATCAAAACAAGGAAAACTAACTAATTTTTTCATCAAGTAAGTTGCTTGGTTTATGGAACACAAAGGAAAAAAGTAAACTATTTTTCAAGGAATGGAATTTCTATGAAAATGGTAAAAAACAATTTCATAGAAATCAAATTTCCTTTATTTGGATGGGTACGAGAGAAAATGAAGGAAAAAATCTAGAATATGTTAGCCTGCTACAAATAAAAAGGTTTTGCATGAAAAAAAAAAAAAAATATATATATATATAGTAAAATCTGAGTTCCTACAAATCTAGTTTCTTTTGTTTGGTTGGACATAGGGATATGAAGGAAAGTATCTATAATACGCTTACTTGCAACGATATAAAAAGTTTTGGCAAGAAAAAATATATATATACTGTCAATATCGTGGTACCACCAAATTTTCCCGCTATGTTTTCTGAAACCAAATATGTCTCTTTCATTCTTTTTCTCCACTATATATTCTCTCCGCCCAATTTTTAATTTTATAGATTATCGCAATCCAATTTTTTTAACTTTAGGTCACCTCTACAAGATTTTCTAAGTCAAATTTACCTTTATATATATTCTCTCTCTAAATTATCCTAGTTCAAATTTGATCTCTAGGTCGCTCCACCCAAACCATTTTCTATCTTAATTTTCTAAATCCAAAGTTTTCAAGAATTTCATTATCTTTTTATTTGTTCCACGAAATTAACCCAACCTTAATGATCCAAATGATATCCACTTGATGAACTAAATATGCTGCAAGTTATCTAATTATGATCCAATAAACTGTTACAGTGAAGTAAAAGATCATACCATTACAAAGGAAAAAATAACTGGCCTCCATTAAATACAAAAAGAAGCAAAATAACAATTCAGTATTTTCAATGTAGAATGTTTTCTTACCATCATGAGAATCTTGGAGAAGAGAGCAACGGCTACAGCAGTGAGAACCATAGGCATACTTAATGTGTCAAGATATTCAACTGATTCTGGAACAGCGACAAACAATTCATTGTTCTTAGGATTATTTTTCCTCTTCTTCTCTTGCTCAGCTATCCTTTTCTTTAGAGCCTCACTAGGACCGTTATAGGACCATGTGTGCGCCTTTCTTTGAGATCGTAATAGAATATGACTAACACCATACATTGCAAACGTGAAGGGGATAATTTGATCACTGAGGAAACCCTGGGATATCTGAAACTATTTGCTCACTCTTAATGTCAAAGCTGACAGCGTATATATTTTCTGGTAATAGAGACATGATTTAGAAAATAAATTCTAAAAAACATTGCATTCATCGAACGTTATTCACATTCATCATATAATTAGACCCTTGTACGCAATTCAGTACATGGGCTACAACATAATGTTCCCTTAGTAAAGGAGATAATAAATTTTGTTCAAATATTTGGGAAGCTTTAATGGAGGATAAATCATCATAAACAATCTTACATACTTACATTGTATGAATTCAATTTGTTATAGTTTTAGGTACTGGTCAATTGGGTGGTTTGTGAATGAGCCCGGTCAAAAGAGTGTGCATTATCTTCCCCAATTCATTAATTATTTTCTTTCACATATTCAACTACAATCAATAAACTCACACAAGTGGTCGTTAAGTAGTAACATTGAGAAATTCACAAGTTAGGGTGTGACTGATTGGATAAGTTTACTTTATGATATAAAAAACTCTCGAGATCTCAATATCTTTCCAAAAAAAAAAAAAACGGAGAAAAGCTGTTTATTTGAATGCTAGAAAATATACATTTTTCAGTTTTCGATTGATTAATCCGTACAAAACTATCCAACAAAAATTTAACGTCACATTAAAATTAACCAACTTGTCTACTAATCTTTGATAACATTGATATCCCAGTTGAGTACAATTGGGTCCCACCCAGATGTGAAAGGTGCAATGCTTTTGGGTATAATGGTAGAGGATGTCATCTAAACAGCTTGGATAAAAAAGTTGTTATCATTGAAGGGGAGAGAGACAACCAACAGCAGGTAAGGGAGGCAAAACACCAACACTAAAGAACCACCAAGCAGAAGGATGATTGGGAAGTGCCAAAGAATACAGTAAGGCAAAGAGTGACAACTTAACCTAGAAGGAAGGAGATTGGCGCAGTTCCAAGTATCAGGCATTATCTAATGACAATGAGAAGGAAGTGAGCTAGGAAACAACAACTAACCAAAACGAGACAGGTGCAGATTATGGGACTGCTGTAAACAAGGATGGGAAAGGGAAGGAGAAGCTGAGAATACAGCTACCAAAACAGATGGACAACCACAAGATGTCTAAAAGTGCTCTGAAAAGAGCAAAGAAGAGAACCAATAAGAAGCAGAGGCAAAGTAGGATTGTCAGCAATGCAGCCCCACCTTCTAAGGAGAAATACATGAAAACCCGTGATGAGATAAAGAATAGCCCCAAAGGGAGTAAGACAACGACCAAAACTGTTCCCAATGCAGGAAAAAAAAAATAGTAGAGAAGAGTATGGGAGAGAGTGAGGCATTTGAACACCACACTAAAAGGGAGGCAATTTCATATGAGTGTGAGGGAGAACTTATTACTAACCATGTTACATGTGCAGGTATGATTATCCCTAGGAGCACGCTAATTGTTGTAAATCCAGCCCCCAAGGACAATTTCCTAGGGGTGTATTTGGAGTGAAGAAAGGATGCGAGGGAGAGGGTACTCAAGCAAAAAGGTAAGGTATCTTTAGTGTTCTCATTAGAGTATGTTAACTTTATCAGGAACAACAATACTAAGGATAACCCCAAAGACATCCTACTTTCCAGTGAGTACCATACCCAAGAGTGTGAGAGAACCACTAACTTTATGTTTCCTAATCTTAGCAGGAAGTCCTTGGAGCAGAAGTTCCCCGGCAATGGGGTTGAGCCTACCCTCCTAGGAAAGTTTCCAAGGAAAGAAACATTTAGAATGAAGGGAGATAATGAGTGTGAGAGTACACATAATGATAGAAAGACTACCTTGGTGTTACACTTAAATGCAGGGGCCATTATATGGACTCAAAAGCTTAACTATAACGCCAAGGTTGTCCAATTTTTAACTGTATACTACACCCCTGAGAGTGAGGGGTTTACTAACTACGTGTTGTCTATTTCTCCAGGAAAAGCAAGGAGCAGAAGGAACCCAATTACGAGGAGTATGTGCAGAATGTAAGAAAAGTCATATTGTGGATGCATGACTTAACCCACAATTAGGAAATGGGAAGCAAGTATCGCGAGTAAAACCCCTACATAACCCTCATTTGCTAGTATCACGAGTTTAGATTCCCCTATTCCATCATGGACTGTATCTATTCAACATTTTCTACTAACATATCTCATGCATTATCTAAAACATGATCTGGTAAAACAAAATAATAAAGGCAAAATATGTAAAGCTAGACAGAAGAAGGATACTAAGAAAGCTAGCTAACTGTCAGTATTCGGATTAGCAATTTCTGCATGTTATAATAACTACACCTTTTCTGCATCAAATTAGCAATTTCTTCACAATCGGGCACATTAATATCACATGAACTGTATTTTGTCTTGAACATAACTACAATATGAAAGCTTTGAATGAAAATCGCGAAACTAATACCATGGGTGGCGTGGTCTAGGACTAGGAGGCAACATGTAACCCGATATATCCGTTAAATTCCGCATGTTAAACCATTTCATAATGCGAGATTAGTCATAGTTGGCCACTCTCACAATTCACAAATTACGGCTATTAAAGGTAGAAGCTTTGAAAGCTGCTACTAAGGGTGGTTCAAGTTATGACACCACACAACAAAAAGTCCACATCTATTTCAATAGTAAACTAAAATAAAGGCATTACAAAGTAAGAACCTTTTAGCATTTAAATTAAACCAACACATTAATGGTTATGGGATTGACATGACATCTGCCTAAAGGTTCAAAACCAACCAAACGTCAAATAAAACCTGTATCTTTCTCAGGTTAGTGAGATCAGCAAGCGATCATGTAAGGTGCACTCTTGACTTCTCCTTTTTTTTCTTCAGTTTCTCAGCCTAAATAGATATAAGGTAATATCCCTCTCTAGTCTCTCCCTTTCTCCATCTAGTTTCTCTCATTCCCTCTCTTTAATATACATTAATTTTACAACTTACCTTAAATCAGCCTTTGGGTAAGGAGGCAATCCCAAATGGGAATCAATCAACACCACAGTCCACACGTCAATTCCTTAAATCTATTTGAAGGATACATTTACTCTTAAAATGCTTACATACAAAGGAATCGCATATGTGTCACATTCATCAAAGCATCATCCACTGAAACATCAATGTGCAAAGAAGTACTCTCACCCCATGTTAACTCACATTATACAAGACATTCTACATTAGTACGAAGTTTCCAATCACAACGAATTTCTCCTTCTCCAACAAGAATGAATACTAACCACTAGATCTCTCCTATCTTTTGGATAACCATACCAACTTATCGAAGTTCACTCAATCCAGCTTTGACAATTTGCCCGATATAGAAGACCACGACCACTAGTACCCAAGTTATAGCTAATTTTTACAAAGAACACCCAATATGTGTTATTGGACCATAAACAAAATCATTTTTTCGTCTTCTCGCGGAAATCAAGTAGAACCTAATTTGACTTTCTTCGACCATTTCTAACATACCCATTTACACAAAAATCAAAAAACCCAGTTCTACAGTTATATTCCCAACTTACGAAGGAACAAATACCTAATTATCATGCAAACAAACCCTAATTCAAGTCGAATTGTATACCAATATAATGAAAATAAAATAAAAAAAGATGAAGACCTCAAAGATTTCGGCTATATTTGGAAGATATCTGCAAATAACGAGTTCTAGAGTAATGCCAGGTTTTCTAACAGAGAGAGCTCAAGCTTAGAGAGAGATATTTAGGTTTTCTAACAAATCATAAATCGCTTCAAATATTCATCGAACGCTTCCAAAAAACTTCATAAAATCATCGTATGAAATTTCTCATATGTCAAACTAAACTACAACTAATCCAGACTAAGTTATTGTTTTGCATTCTACTTTTGAGTATCGAATCATTATGACAAATGTACATTCCTAAGTTGAAGAATTAAAATCAAATAATCTTACAACATTAGAATTCAAGTCTCACCTGATTTGGGTACAATTCGAATGGATGATTACTTCTTCAGTGATTCCTTAGCTGGATGTAATTCTGAGAGAGAGATTAAGACGAAGATGTTGGACCGATGTCTTCCACTTTCTGGACTGCGATTCGAATTGGATAATTAGAGCAACTCCTAGAGTGCCTCACTGCCTTCGATTTTAAGCTGCCACATCAGATTTTCGTCCTCCAACAGTGCCTGACTGACTGGGATTTGAGTCTCAAAATCCAAGTCTCAGCCTTGGAATCCAATTCTCGGTCTTGGATTTTTAAGACGCGATTGGGCGCCCCAAGTGTTGGGCGCCTGTTCTATTTTTAAACAGGCGCTTAAGACTTAGGCGCCCAATTGTTTGTTTGTTTGTTTTTTAAATCAATCGGGCGCCAAAGATCTAGGCGCTCAATTTAAAAAAAAATCAAATTGGACGCCCAAGTGTTATGCGCCTGTTTGAATTAGTTTAAAATCCAAGTCAGGTACTCTTGGAAGAAATTGAGTCTGACTACCTTGGATTTGGCTTTTTTGCATCCAAGGCAGTCAAGCACTTTAGAAGATGCTTTTAGTTCTCAAATGACTATTTGACCAAGGGTGATGGTGTTAAAACCCTATGTGGGGGCTTCGAGGTTGGCACGAGCCCGTCGGCCTTGTGTCAGCTTTCTCGGGTTGTGGGCTATTGCACGAACCCTATAGATCTAGTCGAAAATTGATGATCCGCGGCCGGATACCTCTAACAAAAATAATAAATAATAAATTTGTTAAGAACAATTCAGTTGGGTCCCACCTGAATTGGGTTTGGGGTGACCCACCGAGCATCAAGAACCCAATTCGGGTGGGACCACACCGAATTGTTCCTAACAATTTATTATTATTATTATTTTCTAGAGTTATTCGGATACATATGTTCTCCTTAGTCGCAAGCCTTCCCCTCTACACTCTTTACCTCTGAATAAACCAAGCCTTTCATGCTATTAATAATCTTGCCACCACCCTTAAGAAATCTAAAAACAATATATTCTCGGCTGCTGGACTCTAGGAAATATAATGGACTAATTTGCTATTCCTCCCTAGGGCAGGCAGGAGGTAACAACAACATTCCACAACTCCCTCCCCATTATAGACCTGCTAACACTCATAACTCAGTTTCTATATCAAGACTCTACACAAAGACGTTCCTGATCTAGACACATGGACAATATTATCAGGGCTACTTTAACAAATTTGAATCTCTTAATGCTCCAATGCATCAAATGATCCGACAACTCCACTAAACCAGTCCACTGATTGACACGTTCACCGAAGTGGCAAACCCATTTGATCTAAGGTATTTACCGAGAGGGACAGCTGTAAAAAGAGCAGCAAATCTCAAGAAAGGAACATCAAAAACTATCATCCGCGTTCGGGAATAAACCTTAATCGGCGAGATTACAGAGGTGTACCAAGCAGGGCTTGCAATTAGGGAAGAAGCAACCTCCTCACGTTCAAAGCACGTGCCATTTTTTAATCAAACCCAGGTCCACCATTCAAACCCAACCCATCTCAAAAGCCCTTCTCCTTTTTTTTTACCCAAACCCACCACTTACTTTCCCAAAACTCAAATTTCGGCGGGAAGCACGTAGACACCACAACCCGTGATCCAACTGGCCCAGACTGCACCACACATGAACCATACATGTTCTTCGTGAACTCGACCCAAACCCAGAACCAACAACCCCATGAGCCTCTCAAGCAGTCGACACCCATACTTTTCAAGTGCATCCCCAACAGTTTTGTTATACAAAGAACTTCACAGACAATGGGTTGTAATAAGTTTGGGAATTTTCAGACCCGTGAAAAGCCACCATTTATTGATCTATTTTAAGAGGAATTCTTTGCAGGTTTCGAGAGAATGAATCCAATGTTATCTTCAATTTTGGGCACCAATGGACGTAGGGATGTTGGTAACGACATCGTACACCTACTTTTGGGTACAATCTCTGGGTATGGAAAATTCAGCGAAAGACTTCAAGATTTCCAAAAGAGTCCCACTGTGCAGATTTCGTGGTCGAAATCTTCTGAAGACGGAGAGTTTGACGCAGCACGTGCCTATGGATCATTTACCACAACCAGTCCTTGGTTTCTATTTTAACTTATGTTTTACATTTACTCTATTGGAGTTGTTCAAGAGTTTAGTTTTAGTCAGTTTCCTAATTAGATTGGTTATGAGAGTTATTGTAGGAGTGATCCTAGGGAAACCCAGGTTATAGGGAGAGGGTGGTATAATTTCTTAGTTAGTTGTTAATGAAAGTTTAAAGTGTATCCCTAAATCTATAGCAACAAACTCTGATTTCATAGTTCATCGAGCTATACATGTTTGTTTTGAGGATTTCCATGAGACAACTCCACCACCAAGTGTAAACACGTATCCACTTGTAGAGTATGACTCCTTAGAATCTGAAATTTAGTTTGTATTATTGTATCCCTCAATGACAGTTGGATATCTTATGTAGTGCAACCCATAGTCTATTGTATGCTTTAAATACTGTAAAACCTGATTAACGCTTCCCAGTGACTCGGTCTAGGGTTTATAGTATACCGACTCAGTTTGATAATCGCATAAGCAATATCTGGCCTTGTGCAATTCATAATATACATTAGACTGCCTATTATGTGTGCATACTCTCTTTGAGAAATAGCCTCGCATGTGTGTTTAATCAATTGACGCATATTATCGTATGGTGTCTGAATACCATGGCAATCAAATTTATTAAACTTCTTAAGTACATTCTTTATATAATGTGATTGAGACAACACAAGCCCCTATGGTGTTCAGTTAATCTTTATGCCAAAAATAACATCTACAACACCTAAGTCATTCATATCGAAGTTCTTGGATAACATTTTCTTTGTTGACATAATAGAATTGATGTTAGTCCCCATGATGAACATATCGTCTACATAAAGAAACACAATTATATGTTCACCATTAATACTTTTAATATAGACACATCTATCACATTCATTGATTTTAAAGCCATCCTTCATCATGACTCCATCAATTTTGTCATACCATTGTAAAGGTGCCCACTTCAATCCATTAACCAATCGGCAGACTTTATTTTCTAGGCCTTTGACAATGAACCCCTCAGGTTGGTTCATATATATTTCTTCATTTAATTTACCATTCAAGAATGTTGTTTTACCATCTATTTGATGTATTTCAAGCTTATGCACTACTGCAATAGCTAACAACATACGAATAGAAGTTATTCTTATCCCTGGAGAATATGTATCAAAATAGTCTAAGCCTTCTTTTTGCCTATAACCTTTGACAACAAGTCTGGCTTTGTACTTTTTATTTGTACCATCAGGTTTTAATTTTAATTTGAAAATCCACTTGTAACCTATAGGTTTGTTGCCAGGTAGAAGATATACCAATTCTTAAGTATGGTTCAACTAGAAGCTTCAGGTGTAGCCATTATAATAGCCTAATTCTGGGTTTCAGACTTAGCCTTTATACCAAATGAATTCAAAATGTTCAAGAACAATGGACAATGAACAACAAGATGATTTAGCGTAAAAAACCTTTGAATAGGTTAAAAACTACGACCTCTCCTGAGGATTGTTTGTTTATTATAATGAGCGTTCTGAGAATATAGAGTGATAGAGTAGGAATTCTTATATAGTAAAATGTTATGTCCTTCATCTGCAGTTCTCCAGATCTTTTTATAGGTCCCCTAATATGACATTTCGATGACCATAAAGTCTCTTAATGATGGACGTTACAAAGTAAGTGTGAGATATCATTTGACCAAATTGTGTAACGTTCTAACCTTTGTTGCTGTATAACAGCTCTATTGCTGGTTATGTATTTCGCACAGGTCGAACTGTTGGTGTAGAGGTCAAAAGTGATGTCTCAAACTGAGGAAAGTTTGGTTACGTCTTTAGTAGTATTTCCTGTATGCTGATGAGATCGAGGACAAAGCTTGAGTCCGAGGTACGAAATAAGCTATTATAAGATGGCTCTCAACCAATAGCATGAGTGGTATTGGTTAAGAAACTCATGCTGTATATGTTTGTGATTGTGTCACATACTCTGTTGTTGAGGTCAAAAGTTCATCTATAGTTCGAAGATGAGGCATGAGCTCGAGATGTGGAATAAGCCACTATAACTGCCCCCTCTCAGCCAATAGTACGAGAATGATTGTGGGCGAGTGGTGTTGGTTGAGAAGTATCATTAAATGTTGTAGTTATATCTGAGGTTAATTTCCAATGTATATTCATGAATCTCTGTTAGTGCCTGTTGGGTTTCCTATAACCAATGACTGTAGTCAAATATTATTGCATAGGGAATCCTTTTAACATTGGGAATTTGGGGAGTCTGCTTTGAATGCTAATTCGCGTATAAAAAGCACTCTGGGTTGAGTGGTAGGAGCAAACCCTTTGTCTCTGATCTCTGCCCTCTTTGTTTACTGTGGTAAAAATGGTGACGACTAGGACTTAGGCTCGAGAGTCTAGGATCTGGAGGAAGATGGAGGAATTGCATATCAGGTATTTTGGTTATCAACCATTGCACCTGCTTACTCCAATTCCTGTTTCTCCCACTTTTCACCGTATGTCTTATGAAGAAGTGATGAAGGCAGATGATGATTACTACCAAATGGTACGTTTCAATTACCTGTTGACATCTGAGGCAGAATATCGTAATAGTCTTCGGCTGTTGGCAGAGAAAGCTGTTAGCACTGAAGATGAAGCGGCAGGCGTTCGACCGAGGGAGTCTCGTCGATATCCTACTAATAAGTAGGTCCTGTTGAAGAAATGAGGCCTTCTGTCTGCCTCTAGCATGCGGGGAAGTGAGGAGGATGCAGAGGATCATTTTCTTCTATGGACCATAGCTTTTTGGCCATGAAGAAGATCTTTAATCTGTGATGCCTATTTCGGACTTCCCTACGTCTTGCTATATGGGATCAAAGTTTGGAATCTACTTCTTTTGATGACTATTCATGCCAAGAAAAATATTTCGAACTGATACTTAATATAAATTGAAGTAGTCTGTAAAATCTCTATATTCTGTTGTAAAGTATTTTGTAAGAGAAACTTTTAGACTTATGAAATATTAATGTTCTGTTATGATGATACTTTGTCTCGAGCTTGTTTGTTTCACTTTCTGTTTGTAACTTAGGCGTTAGTAACATATATGTATAGGTATCATGGGTATGAAGGGGAAAATGATAGTGAGAGTTGAGGTAAAATTTAGAGGAGGTCGAGAATGTGGTGAGGAGAACGACTTGATGTAAGATTTATGCGAGCTAAGGGACAGGGTTGATGTGTAACTGTTAAGCTAGCTGTTGTCTTGTTTATTGTCATGTACAACATTTGAGGGGATATTTTGTGTTATAGGAATAATGATCTGTCGCAATATTCTGTATAGATATTCTGCTACTTCATAAATGTTCACAAAAATATTTTTCTGAGGAAAATCTATGGAGTGACTGATTCTGCGGAGATCTTCCTTTGGCTATAAATAAGGATTCCTTATTGTTATTATTTGCATTGTTCTTGAGTTGTTGTGTTCGAGCATGGTGATGACTCGTTCTCAGCGTATGCAGCAGGCGACGAATGGTCGGCTTCATATCAAGGTTGTTGAACTTCGTGAGCGTTATTTTTGTCACTTGCCTTATGATGTTGTTCTTCTGGAATGGCCATTGAATCTGGTCAGATTGGATGATGAAGGCAGGCGTGTCGATCATGATCACTTTGTTTGGTGCAACATTTTTCGTAAGTCTCTGTTGGATTCCCGGGTGCAAGAGCTAACAGTTCGACAGCTCGCATACGATAGGATTATGGAAGAGGATGTAAGGGCAGCAAATGGGGAGTTAATTCTGTGCGGGCAACCGAACCATCGGGGTTGCTTTAGATGTAACTGGGGAGCTCGGTGAGCTCGAAGTCTTGAGACTTGTTAAAAGTAATCTGCTTATGGGAGTATTCTGTGGTTGAGTTTGAATAAATGTAATGTCAGAGATCGTAAGAGAATAAAGTATGTGATATTTTGATCTGGTTGAATAAAGTATTATGTTATATTGATTTTGTACTGATACTGTGTATGACAGCTGTAGGATTTTAACAACTGTATGGATATTTTTAGATTTTTAAAAATTGAGCTATTTTAGGAATGCTTGTAGAATCTTGGTAGAGTATAAGTAAGATGATTAGTCGTTTTGGTACTAGACTGAGAAGAGGAGTAGGATTGGTAATGGTAGATAACATAGATAAACGTGATGATGACAAACGTTATCACAGAAGTCATGATGATGTTGTAAAACGAAAAGACGTTCCTGTAGCAACAATGGGGATGACTGACACGTGTCAGAAGAAGCCGTTGTTTCATAAACCGAGGGAGAGTATAAAACTCATCTCTCTCTCCCTCATAAATTATCTACAGTTTCAGAGAGAGAAAAGTGGTGCAAGTATCATTGTCAAGGAGAGGAGGCGTTTGAGTGTTGATTGTGATTTGAAAAAGAAATCTTCATCGAGTGATAGGAGATTATCGGAGAGACGACGGGAACGCTCGTATTCGATGAAACGTCTGGGTAAAACAGATGATTGTTGTTTGGCAAGTATAGGTTGGTGATGAAAAACTTTTGTTTGTTTGATTTTGTGAGTAATCTGTGTTATGTAATAATTTGTAGACTTTAGTAATCTGAATAGTTGGTTTTAGAATCTGGGGTTTTAGGGAATTTTGAAAATAAGTATGAGAGAAGGTCTGTAATGTAGGAATTATGGTATATATTTTAATCCTGTTTGAGAGAGAAAATAAGTATATTGGAAAAGAAGAGGGAAATTTGAAATGATTTGATTTTGGCTTTATTTTGGGAATTAGGATGCGTTCTAAACATAGTATTTATGCTAGTAAATTCATAGTGTCGTCCAGTTCTAAGGAAACATTGTCTTCAGGAAGGGGGGACGGGTGTATTGTAATGGAGGAAACTATTAATAGTGTGGGGACGACGATAGAGGTGGTGGGGTCCAGTAGATCTGAGAGCGTAAAGGAGAGGGAGGACAAAAGAGAGAAATAGATAGTCCTTATCGTATACCTAGAGGGGGTGGATGTAGGGAAAAAGTACTTGAAAAATAAAAATAAATTTCAAGGAGACTGGGGGAGTTACATTGAGGACCAAGGTCTCTGGTTCAGAGCCTATGTCTCCAAAAAAGAGGAGGAAGCAATGGACTATCAAGTTCCATGTTTGGAAAAGTGGAAGAATGATAGAGGTATTAGTGAGGGGGTTAACCTCTCATATTACAATGGGCTTGGGTTATCAGGCCCAAGTGGGGGGGGGGGGTTTATGATTCTTGAATCAGGTCGTATATGGCCTTAGAATTTTGCTGACCTATTTTCAGAAAGGGGTTATGAATGCGTTACAGTACTGCCATGCCCAATTGAATGAGAATGTATATGAGATGATAAGGGTATGTGAGGCACTGAGCAAAAAATGAAGGAAGGAAGGGTCTGCGAAGTAGTTCGCAGCTGAAGATGTTTTGAAGTTTTAGAAGTTTAAGTATATGGAGAGTTAGAGTAGTGGTTATATGTATAATGATTCGGCTAGGTCGAAGTTCTTTGATTTTGAATCTGCGGGTAGACCATGGAATGACCACCAAAATACAATGGTTGTTATGCATCAAAATACAATGAACCTAGTAGTACATGATGCAACTTCGAGTCACCTCGGGAGTGTCATAGGCCATAAGGGTAAGAGAAAGAAGCGAGATCACGAATTGGGGAATTACAACATTATGTGGGACTACTTCAACCCAGGGTGCACATATGAGCTGGACGAATTTTGGTAACGTTTTCATATGAGTAGACTAATGTTTATGCGTATATTCGATGCAGTAGTTACACATGATAATTACTTTGACCAAAAGCCCAACAATACAAAAACTATGTGGTTATCATCGTACTAAAAGGTAATCGCGGCACTACATTTTCTAAGCTCCGGTGTCGCGGTAGATCTTTTTGACGAGTATATCTGAATATGATAAAACACAACCTTGTTAAGTATGGAAAAGTTTTGTGTTGTGGTTATATAAATTTTTGGCAAAGAATATCTGCAAGCATCAAACGCGACCGACGTCGAAAGGTTAAAAGTAATAGGAGAGTCACAGGGATTTTTTGGTATGTTATGAAACCTTGATTACATGTATTGGATATGGAAAAATTGTCTCATAGCTTGGCACGGTCAATTTAATGGTTATTACCCCAAGGCGACACTGATTCTTGAAGCGGTAGCTTCACACGACCTTTGGTTTTGGCATATTTTTTTTAGGTTACCAGGGTCTAATAATGATATCAATGTCATGCAATAATCACATCTTTTAACCGACCTGGCCGATGGTATCGCCCTGCCTTACAATTATACAATTGCCAGAAATGCTAATTATATGAGTTATTACTTAGCGGATGACATATACCCCAAATGGGGAACACTACTTCAAACCATATTCAATCCAGTTAAAGCGAAACAAAAATTCTTTGCTAAACAACAAGAATGTTGTCGAAAAGACATAGAACGGGCGTTTGAAATTTTATAATCACTGTTCAATATTGTAAAAAATCCGGTCAAATTGTGGAAACCTAAGGTTTACAATGTTATGAAGGCGTGCGTGATAATGCATAATATGATCGTCGAAGAAGAACGATGTTTATTCTCATCATACTTAAGCTACGATCTGGACGATCCGACCGATGTCGAAGGCGAACAATTCAATTGTATGAGAACGCGGAACAATAGAAGCTTTTATAACGAAAATAAACCGCATTCGAAGTCGAAAACTGTACTTTAATCTAAAGGATAATCTAATCGAGCATTTGTGGGCCGTGAAGGAAATTTTTTATTCCTAGTGTTGCAATCAAGTATTATCTGAGTGTTCTTGATGTAAATTAACGTTTCTTGTTGTACAAGCTTATAGCAAGTTTTTGATATTGTATTAATCTTGTATTTGTTTTAACGAAATATTCTCAGAAATAAACATTTCGAAAAAAATATTACATTCTTCAATAGCAAAGTACATTATTTAAACGATTAAATTATTAGAAGGTAAACTATATTCTTCGAAAGAAAACTTCTCTATTCAGCAAAGTTAAAATACATTTAATAACCTGAACCGATACTTGGTCCAAAAGTTGTTACCCACGCCCTTTGTGCAGCCCACGATCTGGACAAAAGCCGTTACTTACGCTCTTGCGAGACACGTGAAGTCTACATCCATCCAATGAAGTCCAACATAATTTTACTCATCCAAAAACTCAGTATCTTCCAGTACTTGCACACTTTGTCTTTATTTTACGGGTGCTCTTTTATTTCTTCCTTTACCTTTTTCTTTCTCCGGCGTCGCCTCTTCAACAGGTACTAACGCATCTATGCCACTTTGATTGTGTTGAGTAGATTCACCATGTAATAGGTAGTTTTGAAAGTAATTTGGAGGATAAAAACATTGAGGTTGAGTGACTGGATAGGGTTGATAGTACGGGCTAAACGCTTGAGGTTGCAGTTGAGAGAGTATAAATAAATTTTGATACTGTCCTCCGAAGGTATCCCCTTGTGACATGGTAAACGAAGGTGGGGTCTATGATTAGAATTGAGATTGGTTGTGGTAGAGGTATGGAATGAATTGTGATGATGAGTGTTGAGATAATGATATTGAAGGTGGGTTCTGGGAGGATGGGGTCGATGGTGTGGAGTTATTACTGCTAGTGCCGGAGTTCACCATTTGGGGACTGGGTAGAGGTTCTCCTCTATGCTCTGTAATTGGGATTGGGAGAGAAGAAGTATCCAAGGAGAGCTCAACCAAGCAAAATGGATAAGTGGTGTTTTGATACCGCGCGGTGTTTAAAACACCGCCAAACATTTTTTATTTTTTTTGGGTTTTTATTTTATTTTATTTATTTGCAAACCGTAGATTAATAAACAGAATGTGTTACAAAAGTGGTGTTATCTTCCTCGAGGGTCATATACAGCCACTCAGGAGGGGAGTCACACCAAGACCACAAAAAATTATCACCCAAAGGCCGAACGGCTAAAGTATGGGCAACCGAATTAACACTACGGGGAACATAACAAATACGAATATCGACAAATAGGTGAAAAAGTGCCAAACAATCCTGTAAGATTGCTTTAGTAGTCCATGACACCGCTGCACAACCATTCTTACAAAATGGGCAGATCGCCTTAGCATCTGTCTCAATAACCACCTTCAAAACCCCTCTCGCTTTGGCCCAGAGAACACCATCCATGACTGCTAGAGCCTCGCCTTCTTCACTGGAGGCAAACCGGCGGGAGGAGACTCGAGCTGCACCAAAAGCATTATGAGCATCCCGGATAACTAAAATAATACAGTTGAACAGTTTATTGCTATAGAAAGAGGCATCAACATTAATTTTTTCCCAGCCAAGAGCTGGGGGAACCCATGGAGTCTTAATTGATAGACAGTCCTGTCGAAAAAATGGTTCATTAGAAAACAATTTGTTGACTGTCAGTGATAGACAGATCGGATCCGGCTTAATGTTTTGAAAAACCCAGGCACATCGCGCCTTCCATAGGGACCAATAAAGAGAAAGGTCACCAGAGTCCATATATCCCAGGCGATAGGCCAGTCCGAGGGGAGAAAGATCCACAACACGATCGAGTCCTAAGCGGAGAGGCTGGAAAACATATGAAGCAGACCTCCAAACGTTGTTCCAAACCAGACCGCTCGCGTAAAAGAATAATCCAAAAGGAAGTGATGTAAGGTCTCTGAAGGGGCCGAACACAGCAGACAAGATTCATCCGTTAAGGCCAACCGAACTGCAATCTTAGCCCGACAAGGAACCATATCCCGGAGACATTTCCAGGCAAAAAGTTGAGCCTAAGGAGAAGCCTTATTATTCCAAAATTTCATAAGAAAGGAAGGGGGTCCTGCCACCGGCTCCATTTGAGTGCCCGACATCAGAATGCGATAGGCTGATTTAATAGAGAATTTACCATCTTTAGAAGGGCACCACTTAAGATTATCCGTGTCCCCCTCCCGAGGGATAAAAATATGGGAAATAAGGGTCACCGAAGCATCATCGCACCACCCATATAGTTCATCTCGACGTCAGATTCGCCGGACCGGGTCAATAAAATAGCTCACCCATTGGGGTCGATCCTCCAACGGAATATTAGCTCGAGGAACCGGTTTTTATCCCACATTTGAAACGACCCAGTTATCCGTCCAAAACTGAATATGAGTCCCCGTCCAGACCTGCCAGCAGGAATGATCGATAATAGTTAAAATCGCAGACTGGATACTGCATCAAGTCCAGGAGGAATCCGCTTTCTTCAGGGCCTGCAGAATATCACAGTCCGAAAAATACTTGGCTTTTATGACTTTACCCCATAAGTCATCTGGCTTTTGATGTAAGTGCCAGACAAGTTTGGACAGATGGGCCTTGTTGGTTGTTCCTGCCTCCCGGATCCCCAACCCCCCTTCCCGTTTGGGACGACAAACTTCTCTCCATTTTTTCATATACAAAGGTTTTCGAGCGTCTTTCCCGTGTCCCCACTAGAAATCCCGTTGGAGGCCATTAATAGTTTTATAAGTGGATTTAGGTAAAGTGAAGCAAGGCATCTGGTACGACGGTATAGAAGAAGTAACAAATTTAATCAGAACAGTACGACCTGCCTGAGATAGAAGTTTCCTCCTCCACGACTGCAGATGGTTGGAGATACGCTCTTCAATCCGTTAAAACGTCACGGCTTTGGATTGATTAAAGAATAGGTTAGTCCTCAGGTAACGCTCATCGGGAGGCATAATTTTAACCTTGAGAAGGCGGGCAATGAGACGACAATGCCGATGCGGGAAATTCTTACTGAAAAAAACCCTGGATTTAGCCAAATTCAGTTGTTGACCAGTCGCCTCATAAAAATCATCAAGGATACTCTTCAATACGTGCGCTTCAACAATATTGGCCTGGCAGAACAGGAGACAATCATCCACAAAAAGAAGATGGGGGAGCTTGCCGGGACGTTTTAATACCATGAATATGATGCGTCTCCTCCTTAGCCCCCAAGGCACGTGATAAACCTTCCATTAAGATGATAAAAAGGAAAGGGGAAAGTGGATCGCCCTGCCGCAAGACCCTAGTAGGGGTAATCAAACCATGGGCAAAGCCGTTAATAATGACCGAATAATAAACCGTAGAGATGCACTGTTCGATCCAATGACACCACTTAGGGTTGAAGCCCAAGGCTTCCAAGGTCCGAAGTAAAGTACTCCATTCAATCCGATCATAAGCCTTTGACATATCCAACTTGAGACCCATAAGGCCAGTTCATCCCATTTTTCTCTTCATCGTATGGATCAGTTCGTGTGCGACCAACACATTATCCGAGATTTGACGGCCACTCACAAAAGCACCTTGAAAGGGAGAAATAAAGCAGTTCAATAGGGGTTTAAGCCGAGTGGAGAGAATCTTAGAAATTATCTTATATGTAACATTGCATAAACTAATAGGCCAGAAATCCCAGGGATGAGCTTTAGCACCATTCTTAGGAATCATCACGACGTTCGTGGCATTAATATGAGTGGGCATAAAACCAGAGTTAAAAAAGGTAGTTACTAGACGACAAAAATCAGGCCCCACAACATCCCAAGAAGTCTAAAAAAATAAAGCAGGAAAGCCATCCGGACCCGGAGCTTTATGGGGACCGATACTAACAAGGGCGGCCTTGATTTCCTCAAGGGTGACCTCTCTCACAAGGGCCTGATTGGCTTCAACCGTTATACACGGGCTGTAGTTTTGAATAAAATCTGGAATACCAACAGGATTGGAGGTCTGATAATTACGAGTCATATCACGAAGGAAAATCTGTCTGATTTTCGCTGTATCTCCTGTCCAATTGCCAGTCCCATCTTTAAGCCAATCAATAGAGTTCTTTTTACGCTGTGAGAGAGTTTGTATATGAAAAAATTTAGTATTTCGGTCCCCATCAAACAGCCAGGTCACACGGGATTTTTAACGCCAAAACATCTCATCTCGCCGCTGAAGCTCGTCCAACTCCCCCATCAGATACTGCTCCTGCTGAGCAGTCGCCTCACTGAGGGGAAGGGCCTGGACATTAGAGATCGCCTCTTTTAATGCTAACAATTTTGTAGGGATGTTACCATTTTTTTTGTTCCACTCGCGAAGGCCAACTTTTGTATTTAACAATTTGTTCTTGACCAGATAGGATGGGGAGCCTCGCCCCTTTACCTGCCAAAAATCCTGGATCAAGTGGGGGAATTAAGGTTCCCTAGTCCACATGGATTGGAATCGAAAGCACTTACCTAGTGTAGATACTTTCAGATACGTATCAAGACATAACGGGGTATGATCCAAACCAAGGGCAAGTAAGTGGAAGACCTTTACTGTTGGAAAGATAAACATCCACTCGGCATTAGCCAGACTCCGATCCAAATGTTCTTTGATATTAGCCCAACCCCTGCGATTATTATTCTATGTAAATGGATGGCCAGAAAAACCAAGATCAATAAGGCCAGCGTGTTGGGTAACTGTCTTGGCATAGGCACTTTTAGCAGCCCGGAACAGTTTCCCCCCTAATTTATCCGAACTTTCAAAGATAGTGTTAAAATCCCCCATAATTAACCACGGCCCAGAGAAACCGTTTGCCGTCATTTTCAACTCTCATTCCTATCCCGCTGGTAAGGACTACCGTAAAAGAAAGAAATCATCCACAAGGAATCAGAAGGCTCAGATTGTACCAACACATTAATAATATATTTATTACAAAAAACCAATTCAAGAACAACATTATCTTTCCACATGGTACATATTCTGCCAGAAGGACCCATAACCCTAGAGACCGGTACATCAACCCAATTGAGATAGTTGAGAGTACGAACCAAACCCTACATTTCGGTAGAGGATTGTTTAGTTCATGATAAAAAATAATATCCCTATTGGAGGATCGTATAAGTTCTTTGAGATGTTGAATTGCCGTCGGTCGACCCAAACCCTAACAATTTCAAGAATAATAATCATAATGGCCCGGGTGGTCTCCGCTGATGCCAACCGAACCCTTGCAGGACGGATCAAAGGTAATATGTCCGGCAAAGTCCTGAGAAGGGATAGGGAAGATGAATTGTGCACCTGAGATGAGAAAGTCTGGAGCGTGCCAGTCTGAGGAAGATAAATGAAATAAGCGACTCAGTTAAGGCATAATCACGCTCGCGGATACGCAAACTACATCGGCGAGACGATAGAAGATAACCAAGATAGGGTACTGTCACCTGTCGTATATACACGGGACCCCTGCTTGACCCCTGAGAGCTGTTCCTCTTGTAATGGAACCATCGTTCAGCTGAAATAGCAACAGGCCGAAGTGGAGTGGGATGCCGGATCTGAATTAAAGCTCTCACGACCTCTACTACAATGAGGCACATGCAAGCCCCTGTTGCCAGGCAACTGCCCAAATCCCTGTAGAAAACTGTCCATCATCCCAACATTGACCGAATATTCTGTACCCCATTCTCGCGCACCCTCCGCCGGAACCACCCTCTTCATAATCTAATAACAACCGCCACTTGGCCAGGAAGATGCTCATTTCCACCCACCCACCTGGCGCCCCGTTGACCCCCCCCAAACTAAACTTGTGGTGTTAGTGTATCTCTACCATCATCCTCGACCAAAGCATCGGGTTACCACCACGAAGTCCTTGCAAAGCAGAGATGGAGATTCCGCAACAATCAAGAAAATCATCATTACTCCGACCACGGGGACGGTCCAGGAGGTCTGTCGGTCATCATCCAACCAGACACCAATCCAGACGAGAGGTTTGGAATGCTGCCTTCAAAGTCCCCAAACACTGTAACCTTTCCTTACAGGCCGGTGATGGACATGAGGCAAAGGAACAGGTGGCAACCTCCTGGGGCCTAAGCACCGCTCCTCGATAACAAGACCTATGTGGCAACCCGCTTCCATTTCATCCGTGATGGATTTATGGTCGGTGGACGTAGTCCCGGTGTGGGGCGACAACCCCCAGATCTACCAAACTATAATGATTCAATAACTTCAGTACAAGCCAGAAGCCCTGTGACCTCTTTTGCTAACAGAACCCACGTAAAGTGCACGGATGGCCCCTTCATAAATCGTTTCAAGAAGAGGTGGCCACTGTCTGTCGACCCAAACGCTGGGGGGAAAAATACTCTTGATATATCCATACCAACCCTAGCCCGGTATCCATTTTTTGTCAATAGTCGTAAGATTATCAGCTTCGGATCCATGAACCAAACACCTGTCCAGACTCTGTCGAAATTAATATAAAAACTCATAGGGTACCAAGAACGGTCCTGTGATGTCAAAATGTAGGCCACAAGGGGACCATATTTAAAAATATCGGTTCAATAGGAGTACGCGCCTGTACGGAAGTCACAGAAACGCCATTCCAATACAGATGCCATGGCTGATTTAAGAGGACAAAGTTAGTAGTCTAGGTTGTCCAAAAAACTTAATAAGGAGAAGGTTTTCCCACAAAAAACCCGCTCAAAAAATGAACATTCTCGAACGCCGCCTGTTTACAGAAGCTCTTCAATGCTGCCACAATTTTAGAAAAACTCCGCCCCGTGAGCAAAGAAAAATCGACTCCCATAAGCAGCATAGCGCCCACAGCCTTTCCCACATAAATTTTTCTTGGTGAGAGTTACCACAACCGCCTCACGAGGCTTGGAACATAAGCTGTTCCATACCAGGTGGTTACATAAATCCGGGTCATGGAGATAAAGTATCGACATATTCACAACCAAAGGGCAAGTAACAACACGGGACACCTAGCAAAACCCAAACATAGCACTCCCACTAAACGCGAACACCCGCTGCGAGAACCAACCAAACCATCACAAACCAAACAGCAAAACCAGCGCATGTACACGACCCCTCCCCATGACTCACCCAAGTGTAACCCAAGAAAAAAATCACCAAAACTAACCAGCACCCATTACCAGCCACAAAAAAAACTTTTATGAGTTAGCCAATCAAGACCCAAATAAGTTCCCAAATAACCTAAACAAGATGAAGGAACGAAAAACTGAAAAAAGGATAGTCCCGAGTATCCACCAAAAGAGCCAGAGCAAACACCTCGAGACCAACACCTTCCAAACTTAACGAGAGAGAGAAAAAAATATCTTTGTATTAATGCAGTCAAAAAGTTTTATGAAGTAACCTCCATCTTTATTTTCATTAAGGTGCGATACGAGTTGAGGATAAGAAATCAGGTCATGAACATACAGGAGAATTAGCAAGATGAGACCACCCGATTCTCTATCAGACCGTAGAACATCAGAAAATATAGTTATTATATATTAGGGTATGTGGAAGAGTTACCCCTCAATCCTACACAACCCCTGGTAAGGCGACCTATAACCAAACCATTACCTACCCGCGCCACACAACTAGCCAGAATGCCATCGGGCTAGACCATTACATTGTCGCGG
The DNA here is from genome assembly GCA_014058105.1 of Kingdonia uniflora. Taxonomy (NCBI): domain Eukaryota; kingdom Viridiplantae; phylum Streptophyta; class Magnoliopsida; order Ranunculales; family Circaeasteraceae; genus Kingdonia; species Kingdonia uniflora. Next base: position 6,207 of record JACGCM010002078.1, on the reverse strand, counting down.
ACCGAAACCCACACACGCCGCACCTAAATAGCAACACAAAGCAGAGGTAAAGCTACAAGGGGGAAGAAAGCACTATACACAACATACATACACGATATTGGATTAACAAGAAAAGGAAAATGCTCAGAGGAGGGTACCGCAAGATCACGAGAGCATCCCACTGAAAACCGGAGGAATCCACCATCCTTATGTGCGATTCTCACCGTTTTAAAATAACACCTTGACACCCCATCGGTCATTTCTGAAGACAAGGATGAGAGAAATACAGTCACGAGGAGATGAGATGGCAAAAACAAAGGCTAGCAGCGAGAAGACACACCACAAAACAGATTTTAGCAATCTACCTCTCTTTCTTCAAAAACCAGCCTCTATCTCTAGAGTGTCACCTGAGGCTTTTTGAGGTTGAGGAGCTGTAAACTCAGTTTGGTTCGCACAGTAATCGAAGAACACAAACACACTTGTTTTCGCTATGAGAGGGCCAAAGTTTGGGATTGGCAAAACCTAAACCAAACCCTGATGAGATGCTTGTCAAGAGATATCGCGTACCGATCCATAATATTACGCGTTAGGAAATAGAGTGTAATAAGAGGACAAGCCAGAATCTCGTTCCAAGGTTATTCATTGCTAGTCCGAGGCAGTCCTCCTCAAAGGGAAGACATTAGAGATCTAGTGTAGGGCTCGCTATAGTTAAAATAAAGAGGATGAAGTGTAAATATAATGTTTTTAGCCTCCTCAAGTGGGTTCGTTAGTTTATGTTGTTGAGCGCAGAGAGAAAAACAAATTATGAAGCCAACTAGCACAATTTATTATGTGAAAACCTTTTTTAACTATAAATTATCGTAGAAAGGACATGAAAAAGTTGAAACTATTTTTGTTAAGATTTTTTAAACTGTCTTGTTACACGTCATATTTCTTTTACATAGGGGAGTTTTTAGGGAGTAATGTGTTTTAACGTTTTCACTAATATATCACTTCCATCTCATCTTGCTAGCTCGTCTTTAATCATCTCTAGTGTGATATGTTTACACTAGCAGTGAAGTCAAAGTGGATCTAGCCTAATGCTCAAATGGACTCTTTAATCAATCCAGTATGTTGCTGATGGTGTCCAGCTTCAGGTCATATAACAGATTCTTATTCTATACCTGGTTATATGCTCTGGCTGTTTCAAACCAACCTCTCAAATGTAGTAACTCATGTGACCTTTTCATTGTATGATGTGTTTGAAACAAAACCTGCCATAGCACATAATAACAAGATCATAAGTACGGGTGTGAAAAAAAAAGAAAAAAAGAGAGAAAGAAGTTAGCCCTGTGGTTTGCAAATGGAAATATGTTGCACCTACTGCATACAATAAGTTCCTTTCTGCCTATCTGAGAAAAAGGCAACTTTGTATTATGCCAGACAAAATAGGGATGCATTATCTGCAGAAAGTGTTGTGTCTTTACACGCAGACCTAACAAAGTATACTCTAATTAGGAAGAGTTCATTATACCATCCCAATCCAATAGCGATAGGCACACACACACATATTTACCCTTAATAAAACATCCATCTAAGACAACAACAGTAGCTAACCCATTAAGAAACCATCAATACTTTGTCTAACATCACATTAGTCCAGCTCCCCCTAGCTAGTATCATGGTCTTGCAAAAACAGCTCATGATCCAGGATTAACTATAAATCTGCAGACAAACATGGTTGCTGATGTATTCCTCATCAGATGAACTACTATCTCTTTTTTTTTTTTTTCCTTGTAGATGACCAGGCATTCCAGGTGTAAATATGAAATGTTCCACCAAATTGTGTTGATATAAAGTTCTGGATACCAACAGGTGGAGTAGTCATCACAGGACCTTATCATGACTCAATTTTTTGGGGCCACACAAAGTCGCATTTGCCCAAAATTTCTTAGTTCCACTACTGAAGTATTCGCTATGGTTTATACTTGTTTTAAGTGAATGTAGGACCATTCAATAGTCCTCTGGGCCTAAAACATCCATTCTCAGTAGTTATCCCAGCAAACACTCTAAACCCTGTTAATTTGGATTTTTTCTTGTAATACTCAAACGATTCATCGTTGGTTACATTGTCTAAGGTATGCCCGCATCATACACAGTTGACGCACTCAACCAAACTCTTCACTCACATAATGTAGGCTGAGATTTTACACTCTGAACTCCATCTTCTTTCAGCAAAGATGTATCATTACTCCGTAGCTAGATCTTAAACTCAAGATCCATCTGTCTATGTTGTCTGAGTGGGGGACCATCATCATCCATTTGAGATGTATGTGTAGAGTAGTAGCCTTCTTTTACATGTAGATTGGATAGACCTAATTCTGCCCAGCAAATTTTCGTGTCTACACCATTCCCCAACTCCTCCACGATGCTCTCTCATCAACAGTGTTTCCACCATATCCTCATACTCCTTCGCGCTAACAGTGTTTCACAACATCGACCTTTTATTACAATACACTCATCCTCACTTAAAAATACATTCGTTGGGAGCTGTTTTTTTAATGCTTCTTCAGGAGACAGCTAGTTGTTGTTTTTTCGCTTTTGCGTTCACTTCATCTTGTTGTACTTCTAGTTTTTCCATCTTTCCCTGTATTAAACTATGGTCTGATCTTGGATCGTCTGGATATTGGTACTTAACCATTGAACTTGTTATACATTTATGCATAAACCTTCCAAACTCGTTTTGGTTTTCTTTAACCTTGGATTGTGCTATGCTTTTTGGTCAGTGTTGAGCTTGACATAGTTAAAGACCAATTGGTCAAATCATAGGTTCATACCTGGAGTTGCATTTCTTTAATAGGAGAATCCTAATATCAACGTAAAGGTTTCAGGACTGTATCTAGATCAATTGGGTCACATAATTCCTAAATGGGACCTATCCATTTTGTTGATAGACATATGCGAGCATCACTTCCACAAGCTCTACACTCAATCAGCTTTAACATTTTGAGTAAATTGTATCATTTCCACAAGGACTTTGTTACCAAGAGACAAGTTCATATACTTAAACACTTTATAGGTGAATGTTGCATTCATTTCAGCCTTGTAGAAAAAACAAAGTCTAATAGTCCATGGAAATAGAATTGGTCCCCCTCAACATTATTTATGAATGTGTGTATGACCATCAACTATAGATGGTCATGGTAATATCCTATATACTTCTAGGGCCCCCAAACCGTCCCCCCGAATGATAAACACCATCTGTTTAATAGAGCACTGACTGGTATAGTGGAACAATTGTATAACAACAACATCCAAACACAATACAACAATATAAACGATAATGAGAAAGAGCGCTAAGGGAGAGACTTACATCTCAAAGATGAGAAATAGTGTTATAAACCCGGGAAAAATTCCAAACATGAGAATCTGATACAAGTGGGCAGCTTCAACCTGAAGGTAAACACATATATACAAAATCAAAATTCAACCATTTGCACACTTTACCAAGGTTTATAATCAAAAACATAAGCAAACCTCACATGCCAACATTCAACCCATTTATTTTTAATTTCAGAATAAAACCACAAAAGAGTTCAAACCCTAAAGCAAACCAAAGCAAAACAGTTCCACCCATATACATATTAAATCACACCCCCAACCAACAATCAAACCACACAAGTTCCACAACTTAATAGTCAAGCACCAACAAACTTCAAAACATAGGAGAGCAAGAGAGAGGAGCGATCAGAGCAAAGCCTTACCAAATTTTCTGTTTTTTTTTTTTTTTTTTTTTTTTTTATTAGTCCAACCAACACTTCGAATTGGAGGTGTGTGAATCAGTAAAACCAACAAAATGGTAGACAAGAATCGTAGTGAACAAACAATGGTGAGAGAGAGAGAGAGCTTGCAACAAAACATGAACAATACACTGGTGAAGGGAGGCGATGCTATATGTGTGATAGTTTTTTAGTTGTCGGAGCGAAAATTATATATTGTTTTTCGAACGAGGAATCAGTCCACGGACTTTTTGGCCGAACTTCTTATCGTTCGAACGAGTTGAATTTATGGAGAAGACGCACGTGATAGGTACGATGCACGTGAGGGTAAAAATGGGTAGTATTTTTTTAAATAAGATTGTGCGATATAGTCAGTCAAAGATCGTTGGTATATTGTTGGCAAAGGGGGGGTAAACCCTCATAAATAGAAATGACTGGGAGTAAACGCAATTACAGGAACCATTTAGCGGCGGCCGGCTCTAGCTAAAAACGGTTAAATTTGCTAGGGCTATAGCAGAGTCTATATCTGGGAATCCCATCTTTTCAATTATTCAGCTTTCTTGATTCAGTATAGCAGCCTTACCTTCAACAGTACCCCGAATTAACTTCTTATTTCCCCTAAACAGTTGGATCCCAGAGTTGAAGTTCAGGGCCAGACACAAATTGCGGAAGTTGGCAAAAGATTTTCAAAAACTGGCAATGCCAGTTCTGCCTAGTCCCGTTGGCGAGTCATATATGGATAGGCCTTTATTTTTCCGTGAGTCTTTAATTGTGTGGTAATGTCGCTTTCATTCATGATGTTTCCCGACTTTCTCACTGAGCCCCCCTATATTACTATTCACTTTCATTTTGGGACTTCCAGTTGGACAAGTCATATAGTACTTTTTTTGTTTCTAACAAGAAGTTGTGTCTTTTTTAATTACTACAATGTCTGTATGAAGCTGTGATCCTTTGTTTTGCTCTTCACCAGTATAAAGAGCTATGAAGACGTGCTAGCCCGTGGGAGCAGGAAGGTGCTTGTTTGTGTTATGCCCAGAACAGAAACCTGTTCTATAATGGTTGGTATTTATGGGAACTCCAAAGAAAAGTGAGTCAACTTATCCCATGGCAGAAATCCATCTGGTTACTGCAACGGGCATCCACCCCTCCGTTGTTACATAGAAACTTGGAACAGTTTCATAACGGAAAAACTCCTATGCCATCTGCCTGGATATACGCCACATCTGTACCCCGGTATCTTGAGTGGCGATTTGATCGCTGGATTATTACAGTGTATGGTCAGTAATGGATTTGTTTATCCGAATTGTATAGCCATTTTCGTAGAGACCAAAAATAGTGTTACCTTGAAATGGTAGATGTTGTAGCATGCAACACTAGCATAAACACAAAGTTTAGCGTGGTACAACTCGTGACATGGGTAAAATTACACTACGACATCTCCTGAAGATTTTTGAAATAGATAATGGTATTTTACTATGCTTTGCTAGCTATTACAAAAAAGATGAGAGAGAGAGAGATTGAGCAGGAGCATTGTCTAAACTCATATCTCTATGAGGGTTAGCACAGTCTCCTCTAATCTGTAGCTTTATCGCTGCTGCTATTCTTATTTAGTTCGTATAATAGGACCGTGGTTTTTTTTTATATGTTGATGAGAACATCGTTACTCATCCTCAGGCTTTGCAGAGTCTTCACGGGTTGATACTTCTGTACCGTCTGTGATACTGTGTTGATCATACGAACGGGGATCTATGTACGACCCTTTTTATTGTGTAGCTGTGTTTTTTTTTTTTTTTTTTTTTTTTTTTTTTTTTTTTTTGGGATGTTAGGAAGGTACACGATTTTGTCATGCCTCGTGTGCTCATGCGATCTGTTGAAACAGTGGCAGGAGTATTCATTTGTAGCGCGAAGTCAAGGATGCTTGCTAGTTCTAAACAGCTGATGAAGATGCAATCTCTAATAGTGTTGCGGTATTCGAACGTTGCCCGATATATGAGTATAATAAAAATTGTGCAGTGGATGTTACTAGATGCTGTTGTCATTCTGAGCTGTCGTGGGGAATCTGTATAGATCTCCGTTCTTAGTCCCTGATTGGTTATCAGTGTGTTTCTAGAGATAGCGGAGTTCGAATATCAGAAGTCAGTTATTTAGGGATTAAAAATAGCGCTTACAACTTCCACCTCTCAGCTGTGCGCTGAGAGTGGGGTTGAGAGTCAGTCGTCTGAACTTGAATGTTGGTATGATGGCCCCCATTTTCTTTGGACGAAGTAGTTTCGAAGGTGGGTTCCCAGAAATGTAGCTTGAGACCTGTACTTGTGATGAAATTTATGGACGTTGGGGGAGGGCATTTAAGTTACGGGGGTAAATAGTTATGGTGAACAGTTGCTTAAATGCACTGTTCAACTGGTTTAACGTTGTCAGCTGTTTATGTTTAGTTGAGTAGGAGTGATGGTGAAACTTCAATGCAAGCATA
>JACGCM010000191.1:0-23625 GCA_014058105.1 Kingdonia uniflora | reverse complement strand
CTCCCCCACCCTCCACACCATCACAGATCAAGTGAAACCTTACGAAAACCAGATTTAACATTAATCCTTACCTTCAATTGCTCAACGTATTCATCCTCTGGCAACACATCATGCCATACTTGGGGTAGCATCCTTACACTCCACCACCATAACTCCCTTCTTAAACCATCTATTTATACCCAACTTTAATTTTCCAGATTCATTATACCGTATTAATTGCTCCTCGGGAATGATATACCAGTTACAGTCCACCTTGACCTCAGAAATGACAAACAGACGATTCGTGAGATATTTGGCTAACCTTCAGCTTCTAATTTCTTCTCGACACGAATGCAAGTACTTATGTCAAGAATGGGGTGATTGTAGTAGCATATTCCCCATATTCAGCAAAAGTAAGCCAGCAGAGCGTAGTCGAAGCAGTCATACATAATCAAAGACAGATAACATTCGAGAAGATACCACAAGTACTCGACTTACCAAAAGTAGTCATTGTACTTGGTCAAGAAAAAGTTGCTAGAGATCCGCAAAGTTAGCCCGCTTCCCCAGAATAGAAGACTGTTTCTTTCTTTTTGTAAACTGTCTGTATCTACAATAAATACAGGCAGAGAATAGATTATTCAGCACCCCGCAATCCGTAACTTTACCATTGCTACTTCTTAACCCTACTATCCCTCTAAAATTTGTATAACTAGTAATATACTAGATTTTACATCAAAATCCTCCTCGAGGTCTTGATTTTTCTTAGCTTTTACTGAGTTTTCCACGTAAAATCTTGCTTATCTAGTCTTTATTGCATTATCTTTATAAATAAGTATTGACGAAGATTCTCCTTCAAGAAAATGCGCCATTACAGGTGGAAGAGCAACATCGGGCCTCACTAGATCATGCCCGACCATCTAAATATTTTTGGCCCTCTTCACTAAACTACAACCAATCTTGGGATTTGGTGAGCAGTTCGCCAAAATATCATGTAATCTACCCTAAAATGATATAATTGTATCCATCATAGAAGTTTACCTCTCTCAGTCCCTGATAAAGCGCCCGATCGTACCGCAAAATTTAATAATCTCTTGTGGGGTGTCATAAGGAACACTATCAACCCTAGTATTCTGACTTATACACCGGTCTCCAAAATACCAAAGTGTATCGTTCTCGTATGGGACTGAAATTAATGAAATCCTTCATTGACTAAGCTCTGTGGCAAATCTTACCTCTGGACGGATTGATTATCTACTTTTCAACTATGGTTGTCAATCAATATTGGTTATGTCCTTCCATTCTATCATTCTCTGATCACAGCAAATGAACGATGGATCTCAGCCCTTGAACTAGCCCTTTTATCTCTCCACATACTCATACGAGGATAAATATGACTAAAGTTGTTCACCTTGACTTGATACAGTATTCGAAGAACCAAAACTCTAATAGGGGATAGAAGCCTGTGATTGATCTCTTCCCCTTTTTACTCTTTAGGATTAAGACTTCATCTAGACCTCGATACAAATGTACCATGAACGGAGTACCCCAGTCGAATCCCGACGCACCTAGAATATGGTGGTCAGTCAAAGCTGCAAGATAACGGCTGGTAGAGATGTATTTACATTCAAGAAGAAGAGATTACCCATCATGTATGCAATAAATGCTTGAGGATATATGAGGTCCATGTCTTGGTTGTAACTATTGGTTCAAGGATATAAAGGGTCTTTTTAGGTTTTCAAATAAGCTAGTGCGATGTTACCGTACCAAATGTCGGCCGGAGTGATTCCGGAAAACAATGCTTGTGCTTCGTCAAACTTTGAGTACTTATCATCGTACGACAATTCAAAACCCCACCCAAAACTTATGCCCGTTAGCATGACAAAGTCTAATGGCCTAACGCCAAGTTTCCCGCAAGGGAAGTGAAAAGTATAGGTAGAAGCCACCACTATTCCACGAGAGCATGGATTAAGCGGTTATCAAGTTTCCAGCCTTAATCGACAAAAATTCTTCAAAACCCATATTGTCGACCAACCTCTTCAATGTGGGGTAGCTGGCAATCTATTGGTACTACTTTAAGCTTATCTAGTGATCCCCTACATTAAATTTCATCTTGGTTCTGCAAAAACAGTACATTAACATATTAAATTTTCATTCAGGCATTTCGCCAAACATTTGACAAATAGCGCTAATAACACATAATTTTACTCAAAAAAATTACTGCCAATTCTTCTGATCCAACGAAAATGTAGACCCAATTGTCTGGGAGGATATCCACTTGGTGCAAATCCTCGAGGGTTGAGGCGGGATCATTATCCAGCATGAGGTGTAACGGCCACATATGCGTGACCAATTCTTTAATTTTTCATTTAACTTTATCACTTTTCCTACGTTTAGTTTTGAGAATTGAATGACTAGGTCCCGACATTATTAATGATAGTTTTATGGGATTAACTTACTAGAAGGTGGGGTTTGGGAAACGTGTGTTAGAAGTTAGGTAAACTAGAAGGTGGGGTTTAGTTTTGATGTGAGATAGAGTAAACAAAGTGGCAATTTAAACCAATTTTATGCAGGCACTACCCGCGCAGTTCTGAACTGCATGACATTAATAATAATAAAAATGTGGCTTAATCTTATTGTTATCTTTTCCACGCAGTTCAGAACTGCGTGTGGATATTGGACGTTCTAGATATTGAGATGTGGCTAGATCTTAGGTGTTGCTTGTCCCACGCAGTTCAGAACTGCGTTGGGTAAAATCCACCTTGATTTTGGGCTGAACTGCTGTGGGTAGATTTGGGGTGGATTGGTTTTTGGGGTGGATTGGTGAAAATCTATCCTCCTACTGTTGTATATACTTTTATGGTTGTCGTTGATTGCTTATCTAAAGCTGTACATTTCAGCACCCCGTCACACCCATTTAATGCTTCAACTGTTGTTGAGATTTTCGTCCATGATGTTGCTTGCCTCCATCGTATGCCTAGCTTCATCGTCAGCGACATGGATCGTGTTTTCATCAGTTAGTTCTGGGAATCATTCTTTTGCTTGCAAGGTACAAAACTATGGATGAGTTCCACATATCATCTCCAAACAATGGTCAAACAGAGGTTACGAATCACTCCCTTGAAGCATATCTTCATTATTTTACTGGCAATAAGCCTTCACAATGGGCTCATTGGTTGCCATGGGCAAATGGTGGTATAATACTACTTACTAGGTCTCCATTAAAATGACTCCCTTTGAAGCAATTTATGGGCGTACTCCACCTATCATTGAGTAATATATTCCTTGCACCACAGCTTCACACTCAGTTGACAAATCTTTGCATGATCGTGACACCATACTTCAACTTTTAAAGGAGAACCTCTACTTTGCACAATCCAGAATGAAGCAATTGGCAGATAAACATTGTATCGAACGTGAGTTTCAAGTTGGAGATCTTGTTTTCTTGCGATTACAGCCACATCGTCAAACCACTGTGCCCTCCTAACGTTATTTTAAACTCAGTCCATGTTTTTATGGGCCTTTCAAGGTTTTAGCTCGTATCGTACTTGTAGCTTATCGCTTGGATCTTCCTCAAGGATGTCAAATTCATCTAGTATTTCACGTTTCATGTCTTAAAAAACTACAATTACTATTTTACCTTATCTTCCTCCTATGGATGACAATAATTACACCAATTGGAAGCCGCAAGCCATCCTTAATCGCACAATTATTAAACTATACAATCGGGAAGTACAATGTGTATTGGTTCAGTGGAAGGGTCACTTAGCAGAAGATGCCACTTGAGGACAAGCTACCTTTCAAGAGGGCAAGAATGTTGAGACCTTATACATTCTCCACCATGATGTTTGCATTTATGTGTGCTTATTTGGTTGTATTGAGTTTTGAATGTTATGGGAGTTACATAGGGTGTTATTGAGCTATTTGTGTTTTGAGGTTTCAAGAGTCTTCAAGTATTAGTGTGTGGTTATTAATGTTGTGAGAGTTACTCTATTGGAGTATTTAAAGTGTCTTTAAACATGTATTTCTAAAAGAGAAAATTAAGCAAGAATTTTTTTTCTACACTCTCTACTTCACTTGTTTATCTTTCTCTATATTTCTCTTCAACCACTGAGGTCTAGAATCTTATTACAGAGGTTTAAATGATTCAAGTCATCCTGGTATGGAACACCCCAGGGGAAGTGTTTGGAATTTGGTCCGGCCCAAGGTAGAAACCCAACTGGGTTGGGGTGTCCCCACTAGACTCCTAACAGGCCCTTATAAGCTAGGGCTTTATAAGAAGAGTTTTACAGAGATATATTTATATATTTATAGGGTTCTATATACTAACCTACAATAACGTCAGGGTTTACTATTTATGAAATCAAGCTCTATCTTTTTCTCTCATATACTTAATATTGATATATTGTGTGTGATTGCTTAAGTAGATTAACTTGGTATCCAACACTCACCAATTAGTCGGTGGCACAAGTAGGACTCTTTTTCTCAATGCAATCATTAAGAACACCTCCAACAACATGGTATACTATTACGGTTTTTACATACTCTTGCAAAAACCCCTTCCAACAGGGGTATGAGGTTAAACATACCTACCCCCATACCCCTCTAAAGTATCCAAAAACTGAACTTGGCAAGGAGTATCCACATACCGCCTAGGAATTAAGCCATTGAGAGCGCGCTAACTTTTTAATACACGTGACATCTCTCTCACTGCCATCACAACTTTGTTCCCTTAACAAACTTTAACTCTTTCTTCTCTCATCAAAATCTCTCTTTGTTTTTTTTTTCTCTCTAGGATTCCGATTTGAAGAAATGGGTAGTTTGATGAAGATGATTGTGGTATCAGAGCAACAACTCCCAAACAAAAACAGAAGAGGGGTTCATGAAGAATCAAGAATCGAGTAATAGCTTTGTCGTCGACACCGACAACTTCTCTTTGTCTTATCATCATCATCATCACCATCATACAATTGCAAATGATTGAGATGTCATTGCGAACTCCAGATAAAAATTAGTTTTTTGGGATAAATGATTGATTTGGGGTTTCTTGTTCTTGGTGATGGTGAAGATACAGAGGAGCTTTTCTCGAAAAGGGTCGATTAGTGGAGGAGAAGAGAGAAATTTGATTACTTTGGCCACTTCTCCCTCTACTATGACATTTAATTTAGAATTTTTGGGATGGCGCTAAACAGTTCTGCGTGCGGCTGAAAAACTGTAATTCCTTGTTGGACGAAAATAGTATAAGATTCATGTATACCGGTATGTCAAACTAGGATCCCATACTTTGTTGTTGGAGGTGCTCTAAGTAATGTCATGGTCATCCTTAGACCTTTGGGGCCCTTAGTAGGGCTGATAGCTCAGGCAGGACAGGAAGGTTCTGGCCGGCCCCTTCCGAACTAAGCAAAGTTCTTGCCGGTCTGGGTTGTGCCGTGAATGGTGTTCGTGCCAGACCGGGCTGGCTAAGGATGAACTTAGCCCGCAGCCCGCCCACGGTATAATTGGGCTGATTTTGGGCCGGGCTTTGTCGGGCCAAGCTTTATTTCTTCTCACATACTTTAAGATTTTTTTAAGGGAAACTTGCATCTCTTGACCCCTATCTCACTTTAACCAATCACCAACTTTACCATATTCTTGAGAGTTAATTAATATTGTAAATTTTAAGTAATACTTTGAGAGTTAATGATTTTGGGAGACCCATTATAGAAATACCTTGTTAGTAGAGGAGATGAAGAGTTTAAGGATGGAGTGCAAACTATAAAAAAAAGAGGAGGGGCTTGTGAGGGACATAACTTTTGAAACATAAAAGAATAGAGAGGAATAAGAAGTTAATAAGTAACGGGGGTAAGTTTTAGATAAGTACCACTAAGAGTCAAGGAGAGATTGTTCGGGTCTGAGTCGAGCCGGGCCTCGGGCCGACCCACAAGGATACAAGGTAGCACACGACCCACCCATATTATTTCTCGGGCCGGGCTGAGCCAGGCCAAAATAATGCTTGGGCTAGGCTAGGCCAGGCTTTTTCTTGGGCTGAGTAGCGGGCTTTGGCCAATATTGCCAGCCCTATGCATCAGGTAAACTCTAAAAAATGGCCTTTTCATTATTATTATTTTCTACATAATTTTTATATTGTATGTGTTGATTAATATAATAATATAGAAGTTAATAATTCTATATCTTGAGAGAAATTGAGAGAGAGAGAGAGAGAGAGAAAGAGAGAGAGAGAGAGAGAGATTTCTTATTGATATCTGGAGAACTACAAAATTATAAGTAAAACAATTGTAGATAACCCTATTGAATAGGTTACCAAACCTACTCAAACTCTCCCCATAAACCCTAAAGGCCCATGGGTTTGTTTGGAGTCCAATAGGACACCCCAACCCAGTTGGGCTCCTAGCTTAGGTTAGACCCAATTCCTAACAGTATGTATAATACTGCACAAAAATTAAATTGATATATAAATTTAGGTAAATATGTATTTTTTTTACTCAAATTTGGAAATGGCACTCTAGTTTGGATACTTGTTGATAAAATGCCTCATTAATCCTCCATTCCTAATCAAAGTGAAGATTAAGAGCCATCCGTTCTTTGAAAAATGGTCTTATGTGTATAATCGTTAACGGAAACTTTTGACTTTCACGTATCTTCTTATAAGGCATTTAATCATTAACGGATAAAACTTTTGAGTTTCACGTGTCTACTTATAAGGTATATACATTTTTCTTCGCGTGAGAGGAAGTGTAATAGGCGAAAAAAGATGTAAAAAAGATGCCTCATGTTCCAATTTTTTTATATCAAATACAAGTTATTTGTGTCTTCTTATAAGACATATACATTTCTCTGTGTTTTAGAAACAAGAATTAATCAAATGGAAGTTCGAAATAATTTCTAGCCAAAGTATATAAATTGTTGAATTTTATGTAACTTTAGGTGTTAAGAAAAGGGCATTGATTTCTTTTACCGATGCTTCGACAATGCTCGTAGAAAGGATTCGGAAAAGTCCATTAGAAGTAATATCCCAATTAAGAAATTGAAAGTTTCAATCATAGCATTGACTGATTGTGCTTGAAGAAAGACATTGAAAAGTGTATATTGTTCTACCTCACACTGTAGAGAGGTACCATAACCCATTGTTTTTATTGATTTGTTTATTTTGCCAATATCATGAAACGGTACCGAGAGATTAGTGGGGCCAATAAATGTAAGCAAACCATAAAGATTCTTGATTCTCTTTCTCTCTCCAACCTACCCCTCAAAACACCGAGGGGATTTATAAACAAGAAGAGAATTTTGTAACCTCAAGGAGGTTTTAATATGGTTTTTATTTTTGGTGTTGGAAGGATATGGGGATCAGGAACCAACTAACTCCACAACTCCAAAATAATCAGAGATTCCCAAAAGGAGAGGAACTTTTGAACCAAAATATATTTGAGAGATCTTTTCGATTCTTTTATCTTTCTTCTACGACCCCATTTTGTTAAAACACCAAGAGTTAATAAAACCTAATTAAAACTTCTTAAAAAACCATCAAAATTCCACCAAAAGTATAAAAAAAACAAAATATGGAATTGCCGGACTTAAATTTTCCCACCAATGAGGATGATAGATAGTCTTATTGACTTAAATAATCTGACGATTAATGATGATCTTGTCGATTAAAACTTGATTGAGTTAGGTACTACTAAAATTGAATTAGTTGTTTTAGATTAATATGCTATATATAAGATTTTTCAAGCTACAATAATCAATACCAATGTGCATTTAATTGAGTTTCTTATGTTCAACACTAAAATATTTCTCAAAAACGTAGTTTAATTCGAAAAAGTTGTAGTTTTACTTGATTCTTGCTTTACCTATTTCTAATTAATTGTGCAAATCATGTTTAAGGTTGAAACTAATAGTATTTGATTGGGTTAATAGTGCCTGAATATATGTGAACTAGATATGGGTATACAACCATTTTATGTTAGAAACACATTGAAGATGCAATACACTTTGACGCGGAACCAACTCTACCTCCAATCGTAGATTTAAAATTTTTTCATATTGATGGACACAATCTTATCGACTTAAATTATCATGCCATTAATGATGATCTTGTCGATAGAAATTTGATTGAGGTATGTACTACTAAAATTGACTTAGATGTTTAGATTAATATGCCATAAGAATTCTCATGTAATAGTAATCAATAACAAGGTACGTTTAATTGAGTCTCATGTAGATTAGTTCGAAAAATTATAGTTTTAATTGATTATTGTTTGACTTTTTTCTAATTAATCGTATAAGTCATGTTTAAATGTGAAACTAATAGTATTTGATGGAATTAATAGTGTATAAGCTTATGTGAACTTGATATGTATATACAACTTTTTAATATTAGGAACATATTGGAGATGCAATACCCTGTGATGCGGATCCAGTTTTACTTCCAATTGTGGATTTCACTGATGTCTTTACCATAGATAAGGTAAGATTTCTCCAAGAATCCCAACTTATTACTTATAGCTTATACTCATATTTATGCCATAATGTCTAAAATATTTTTATTGCAGATATTTGATACTTGTGATGAGTTATTACAATGGGTTCGAGATACCGCAAGGAGTGTGAAAGTTGTGGTTCTCACGAAAGATTCTAGATTAGGGGAATACAAGTATATATATTTGCGGTGTAAGCGTGGGAGAGTTTACCGTCAATACACTTGAAAAAAGTTAAAAGATCACGAAAAAAAATGAAAAAGTGTAACAAGAGTGCGTAAATGTCCATTTGAATTAAGGGGTTCGGCTTTAGGAAAAAAATGGGAACTCAAAGTTGCAAATGGTTAGCACAATCACCCAACTGCCGAATGTTTAGAAGAACATCCATACGCCGAAAGGTTGAGACCAGAAGAGTTGGAAGCATTAATTTCGTTGGCAAAATTAGATGTGGCGCCGAGATATATTTTAAATGTAATTAAGGATAAATTTCCTGATAACACATCAACGATTTAAACAATATATAATACCCTGAGGAAGTGGAGAGATGACCAACAAGGTAAAGATCTAAAATGCAACTGGTGCTTAATCACCTTGATAATGCATGCTATCGCGAATGGCACACGGTCAAGGAAGAATCCAATCGTGTAGGTTCAATATATTAGATGAATCCAGGGGCAATGAATCTTGGGAAATGTTTCCCTTTAGTATACATGATGGACTGCACTTACAAGACAAATGGATTGAGGAAATCCTTATTAGAGATCGTCGGTGTTACTTTAACAGGTCAAACTTTCCTACATAGTCATTATTTCATGGAAGATGAGAAACAACCAACATAACAATGGGCAATAGAACATTTCAAGACATGCTTTAATGAGAGACACTAGAAGAAAAAACACATATAATAGCATTTGAAAACTGCTATGAAAAGCTACGATAGCATTTTTCGCCCGCTCTATTATGCGATGCTATCCTTTTTTCAATAGCATTTTACGCATGCTATGAAAGCATAACATTCTAAGTATGTTATTATAAACATTTTACCAATAGTTGTTGAAAGTTGTTGTTTGCTTATAATAGCCGTCAAAAACTTCTATGGAAAGGTTACGATAGCATTTTTTATATCCTTTTATAATAGTTTTTTTCTACATGCTATTAAAAGTATTTTTAACAGCGTTTACTAGTTGTTATTGTTTACTTAACATAGCATTTGCCTAATGTTATAACAAATTGA
The DNA here is from genome assembly GCA_014058105.1 of Kingdonia uniflora. Taxonomy (NCBI): domain Eukaryota; kingdom Viridiplantae; phylum Streptophyta; class Magnoliopsida; order Ranunculales; family Circaeasteraceae; genus Kingdonia; species Kingdonia uniflora. The sequence goes on along the minus strand of JACGCM010000191.1, from coordinate 13,941 downwards.
CAATAAATAGCATTTACTTTGTACTATTGAAACTTTTTTAATAGGGTTTAGTAAACGCTGTCGTTTACTTATAATAGTATTTGTAAACACCATCATATATCCCTTGCATTAATATTTTCCATTTTACAGGCATTTTGCAATATATTATGCCAAAAATAATAATCAATACAAAAATTTGTAATACTTATATTTCTGTTATAATAATAAAGCCGATCTAGATGGATTCGAACCAACATCTTCCCAAACTATGAGTGTTCTTACCGATTTAAGCTATAAATCCATCGACATACAAGTACAACTCATATAAGTACTTAACCTTGTATATGAAGTGAGAAGTAGTCACTGTTGCCATCTTGATATCCTTATATATTCATTATTAGCTAAATCAGGCCTAATTAACCTCTAATGATTTTGGTTCAAGTTCAATCCCATATACTCGTATGCTTTCGAATAAAATTAAAATTCAAAAAATAAAATGTTTATAAAATAAGTAGTTCATTATTATAGAACACATACATGGTAGATATGTCAATGGACCATTTACATATTCAATGATCTTAAGTTCAAATTAGAGTAACTCACCTGAAATGGGCACTAATGTATTGTGTAGTGGCTTATTTCACATCTCGTACTCATGCATCATCTTCGACCAACATATAAATTTTCAACCTCATCAATAGAGCACGTGGCACAGTCAGAAACAAGACAACAACATCAGGAAACACATGCAGTACGAGTTTCTCAACCAACACCACTCGTCCTTGATACTCCTCGTACTCTTGGTTAAGAGCCGTCTTGTAATAGATTATTTCGTATCGCTGACTCAAGCTTCATTCTTGACCTCATCAGTACACAGGAAGCATCACTAAAGACATATTTAACATTCCTTAGTTTGAGTCATCGTTTTCAACCTCTACTTCAACAGTTCAAAGTTATACAAGTATATAGTCATCAATAGAGCTGTTGGTCAGCAACAAAGATCAGAACGTTACACAATCTAGTCAAATGATATCTTACATATACTTTGTAGCGTCCATCATTAAGAATCTTAATGGTCATCAAATGGTTATATTATAAGACCTATATATAGAACTAGAAAATTCGAGACGAGGGACGGGAAAAAAGAGATAGGAGAATCCTTACTCCAAAATTCTATATATTCAGAGCACTCATTGTAATAAGCTAGCAATCTCAATAAGATCATCTTCTCTTTCTCAAAATCCACAAGAGAGGTTATGGTTTTTAGCCTATTCAAAGGTTTTCCATGCTAAATCGTCTTGCTGATTATTACTTATTGTCTTTGAGTGATCTTAACCTATCTGGTGTAAAGGCTAAGTCTGAATCCTAGAATTAGGCTATTATATTTGTTTCTTCAATTTCAAAACCCTAATCCTAGCCAGCCTTTCCCACTAGGCTCTTCTTCTCTTTAATCCTTCTAGTTTAATCCATCATCGAATTTACTGTTCATCAATCCTCCTTCTCTCTTATTCAACCATTTCTTGTGTTGAACTGCTCTTGCGTTTACTTGAATCCTTCTCCTTTGAATCCTAACCCTAGATGTGTATCACTAGGGTTTTCATCTTAACCCATCTTCGGTATTGATTCTTAGATTTAATATTTTGCTCTTCCTTTTCTTCTCCTCTTAAGCCTTGATTGCTCCATCCTCAGCTCTCATTTCAGATCTGTTTGTTCTTTTGTAACATGGCTGCAAGCAATCCTTCGAACATACCATCGCTACCTCCTCCTTCCACCCCACTCATTGTTGATCCCACCCTTATCTCCATCCCATCCTCTCATGCTGCTGCTGAATCTCAGCTATACCCCAAGGCATTACTGGATGCACATACCTCAAGTTCACTTTGCAATATTGCTTCTAACAACAAACCATCCTTCGCTAGTATTGCCGTTGTTCATACAGTTAAACCAATGCTTGAGGAGTTCAAACCTGATACTCGAATCTCCATGAAAGATGGCATGCCAGTGATTTTATTCTCACCGTCCGATCTGAACAAAGCTGCTGCAGCTTTTACCACTACTCTGGTTATGAGCTTCCCTACCGGCAAACCCAATTTTGACATCGAGAGTAATATCAATTTCAATTGGGGTCTTACTGATGTACCGAAGGTCGCGGTGCTCGATTTTAAACACATTATGGTGAAGTTAATGTCATAAAAGGATGTTACAAAGGCTCTCTCTAGAGAGTCACGATAAATCAAAGGTTTCTTCTTCAAGCTCGCTCGGTGGACTGTCGATTTCGACCCCAAAAATGACTCTCCTTTTGCTTCTATTTAGATACAGTTTCCGGGTTTAATACTACATCTACAAACAATGGAATTATCAAGGAACTGGCTGGTCTCATTGGGAAGTATTTAATCACGGATTCAACAACTCTTAGTCTGAGTCGACCAAGTACTGTTCGAGCCTTTGTAGAAGTTAACCTTATAAAGGAACTACCGGCTAAAGTGGGACTCGCCTTCAGCAAATCTTACACATTGGAGCAAACAGTCCTGTATGAAAGACTTCCGAAGTTTTGTACAAACTGTATTCTTCAAGGGCACAACAAAGTGAACTGTACCAAACTCCTCCCACCTGATAAAAGGGAGGCGATTCGACATGGGAAAGCTTCGACTATGGAGACAGATGTTCCCACAAACAATAAAACATCACAGGATCAGATTACATGGATTCTGGAAGCTGACTATGGGCATCTTACTGCAGTAACTGCGCCTCAACCAGCGGGGCAGAATGCAACAATGGTAGTAGCGCAGCAAGTAGCGTTAAAAGAGGGGTAGCTAGCAGCGAGAACAGAGAGGCAACATACAGTGAATACTACATCAACTGAACTTCACAGGGTGGGGAAAAATACAGCTAGCACATTCGCAAACAACATTGAAGCGGTGGTGGTTGGACGAGTTGGAACCGTAAAACATACCGAAATACAAAAAAATTTAGATGGATTTTTCTAGCAGCTGAAGGATTTGGGTCGAGGGTGCCATTCAGACATTGAGTACTATGGGTGGGAAGATACCACAGACTGGACTCTAGTCAAACAACACCGATCTAAATCTCAACGTATTCCACTCAGCATAGTCACAAGGAGCAAGGGTGCCCTCCAATCCAAGTCCATGTAATTTACATGGTGAAAGGTCCTTTACTAGTTTGGAATTGTAGGGGCATTGACAATGCCAAAACAATAAATCATCTCAAGATAATTATCAAGCAACACCCAATTTAATAGTGGTTTTGCTTGAACCTTTTCAGGATGCATCACTAGGCTATATTATGGGTAGGAAAATAAATTGTACCTCTTTTATGTCTAACCAACACATGGGGGGGGGGGGGGGGGGGGGGGAAATCTGGGTATTGTGGAAACAAGACTATCAGGTTGAACAAGTTTCAGCTTCTAATCAAATGTTGTATTGTAAGATAAGTTTTAATAATCAATGGAATTCCTTTGTTACCATCGTCTATGCCAAATGTGACATAATCGAAAGAAGAACACTATAGGAGGACATTACTACAATCTCTTTGACAATAAGTTCTCCATGGTGTACTATAGGTGATTTCAATACTGTGAGACACCATTCGGAAAGGCTTGGGGGGAGAAAATCCGCACATAGATCCTTGGTTGAATTCGAGGAAATGATTCAGTCAGCCGGTCTAATGAAGGCTTCGTTTACTGGCTCCATCAACAAATGGTGCAATAACCATCACGACAACTCCAGAAAATGGGCACGGTTGGATAGAATGTTGGTGAACCCCAGCTTCATAACATCCTTTCCCATTCACTAAATCACCCATTTGGAAAGAGATTGCTCTGATTATTCTCTACTACTTCTTTCTTTCACCAACAATCTGCATCAAGGTCCCCCCCCCCCCCCCGACCATTTCGGTTCTTGAAAATGTGGGCATCTCATGCTAGCTTCCCAACCTTGGTACAAGATAACTGGCCTAGTGGTATCTTCGGCAACTGTTTATCTTCTTTTGCCTATAAACTTAAGAAGGTTAAATATGCACTCAGGGATTGGAATAGAAATGTATTTGGCAATGTAACTCAGAATATCCATAAGCTACAGGATAGACTACTGCACCTGGATCACTTACTGCAAGAAGGTTGGGATGAACAGATTAGTATCGAGCTGGGCACGGTATAGAGAGAACATGGGGATATGCTACACAATGAGAGGTGTTTTGGAGGAACAGTCCAGAGTGAAGTGGGTTGCGGCAGGTGATGCCAATACAATTTTTTTTCATACTATAACAAGTTAATAGAAAATGAACTTTCATGACCGACTTTACTCTCCCTGATGGAACTGAGACAGCTGAGTAGATGCTATTCACAATGCCGCGGTGGGATATTTCCGAGATGTGCTACAGTCCACAACCACTACTGAGGATGCAGAATACTTGAGTGTATTCCTAATGTCATAACTGTAGACGAAGATGCCAGTCTCACATGCATCCTAACTTTAGACTAATTACAAGCCAGTGTATTCTAAATCCCCAGTGACAATGCTCCGGGTAGCGGTGGTTTCACATCGGTCTTCTTTACTTCATGTTGGGGCATCATCAAGGATGATCTACATGGCACTACCAAGGAATTCTTCAATGGTACCCCACTCTCAAGGTGTTATACTTCTTCGTTCCTATCACTTATACCAAAAGTGGATACCCCAGACCAATTAGTCTGTTATCTGTAGTATACAAAATTTTTTCTTCAATTATTGCTAACAGGTTAAGCAAACTTCTTCATAAATTAATCTTTGAGAATCAGGGAGCTTACATTCAGGGCAAGGATATTAGTGAGACCATTACATTAGCTCAGGAAATGGTTGGGGATTTACACAGAAAGGTTCAAGGAACTAATGTTATGATCAAGATTGACATGACAAAGGCTTATGATAGACTGGATTGGAGGTTCTTACGTCAGGTTTTGCACAAATTTGGTTTCTCTAACAGATGTATTTTACTCATAGCACAATGTGTTGAAACACCATGGTTCTCGGTGGTTCTATAGGGGGTCTTCAAGGGCTACTTCAAGTCGTCACAAGGCTTGCGACAAGGAGATCATCTTTCTCCATTGCTCTTTATTATTGCAGAAGAAGTACTATCCAAATGCTTTTTGGAGGGCGAGATTGGGTTATTCCATACATCTAGAGGTTGTACTCCTATCATTCATCTCTTATATGTTGATGATTTCCCTGTTTTCTTAAACGGAAGTCAACGATCCATATCCGGGTTAATGCATTTCCTAGTACGATATGAAAATTTCTCCGGTCAATTAATCAACAAAGCAAAAAACGGCTTATATGTCCACCACAATCTATCTGCATCAAGAAAATATGTCATCCAAAATGCTTGTGGGTTTCAACATCGCTCTTTTCCAATGACCTATTTGGGAGCTCCTATAAGTTACGGTCGGGTACTGCTTACTCATTTTGATCTATTGCTCACCAAAATTCAACAACGAATCGAAGGGTGGCAAAGAAAGCTCTTATCACAGGGAGGTAAATTAGTGATGATCAACCAGGTTCTGAACTCAATTCCCATACATCTCCTTTCATGTATCACGGTACCTCATGGTGTTATAACCAAGATCGAAACAATGTTTTCGAACTTCTTTTGGGGCAGTTCTCACGGGCAAAATAAGTGACATTAGGTTGCATGGAATGCACTTTGTCTTCCAAAAAATGAAGGAGGACTTGGAATACGATAACTCGGAGATTTCAAGTATAGCCTCCTCCTTAAGAAGTGCTGGAATTTTCTGTATAGCAGCTCTACATGGGCGTCTTTTTACAGGAACAAATATATCATCGAAGGCGAAACAAACAGACTGCGTTTTGGGGATTCAGTTCTTTGGAAATAGATGTAAGGCCTCCTTCAGATAGTAGAATCCAACACTACAGTGTGTCTCGGCAAGAGAAACAAGAAATTTTGGTTCGACGATTGGACCAGGGAAGGCAGTTTATTGGATATTCTGAACATAGAATGTACGCAGCAGTTTATGGTGAAAGACATTCTTATGAATGATGATACCTAGAAATGGGAGCTTTTGGAGTATGAAATCCCACCCCATTGGAAGCATACCTTATCCCACAAGTTCTTCCTGAGTGAAGATGCAAATAAACCACTTTGGGGTCCGTCGGAGAAAGGCAACTTCACCGTTAAATCTGTCTAGAATTTCTGGCGTAGCGCAAAGGTTAAACATGGACGTATGAAATGGATACGGCACAACTCAATACCGGCAAAAGTACAAGTCTTCAGTTGGAAAGCTTGGAAGGATGTTATACCTGTGGACGCGCTCATACAACGACGAATCCCTCTTGTTTCTCAGTGTTACTGTTGCTTGGTTGGTGAAACTGAAACATTCAACCATCTGCTTATTCAGGAAACTATTGTTGCTGCAGTTTGGGCTTTCTTTGGCAATGCTTGTGGTATACGACATGGGGTAAATGATAGTTGATGGACTCGACAGGGCCTTTGGTTTCAGGCAGTTCGTTCCGGTACTCAAATGGGTATCGTAATAGGAGTATTACTTGCCTACATAATATGAGAATTATGGAAAGCTCGATGTACTTATAGGTTTGAGGAAAAGCATCTTTCTCCCTTGGTTATCATCAACAACATCAACAAAGCTCTTAAAGCGAGCATGCCCAAAATCAAAATAACGCAAAACAGTAACTTCAGCGACCTTATCTTACTACAAGTCTTGCAATTGTTTAAACAATCCGTGACTACCAAAAGACATGTACTTGTACGATGGACATTCCTACCTCTCGGTCATTTCAAGCTCAATAGTGATGGTTCAGCACTTCCTTCTGGAATGAGTGGAGCTGGAGGAGTAATTAGAAACAATCTGGGTGAACTTCAACTTGGGTACAGGATTGCACTTGGTCATAGCACTAACACAGCTGCAAAAATGTTCGCTCTCCTTCATGGTTTAATGCATTGCAAACAGCAGAACTGGTTTCTACTCATCGTTGAAGTAGATGCTCAACTTCTGGTAAACTGGTTCAGATGTCAGTATATTTTTCCCGCAAAGTATAGTGCGACTTGGAAGCTTATTACTCAGCTAGGAATGGAGCTACAAATTACCATAATACATACTTACATGGAAGGCAATGGTACAACTGACGGCCTCTCTAAGCTTGGCAGCTCACAACACTCACAACTTTTCCGGAATGCATCCACTCTTCCTAGGCAGATACGTGCAACATACTTCATGAATAAACTAGGAGTAGCCACAATTAGGCAGTAAATAGTGGCCAGCTTTATATCTTCCACATGTCTTATGCTTTCTCAATAAATAAAATACATTCGTTAAAAAAAAGGCTATTACATTTGGTACCATCTGTGACTATTCCAACAGAAGAAAATGTCGCCCTGGCAGAGCTGAGGTTATTTTGAACTCTGAACAGAAAGGCGTATTGCTCTGGAGCAATAGTTAGTAAGTGTACAAGATGCACTAAGGGTTCTGCAGGGACGGCAGATCGCTACCCAAAGAATAAACGCATACAACCAAAAGGCTTAAGAATTTCCATTCATGACAGAATCGGCTTTCGCCAAAGAATAATAACTTAGGAGGTAAACTTCAATTCAACCATCTTCAGTAAAAAAAAATGAGCCCATCCCGATCTAGAACGTCCACCAAGAAGTAGATGGCGGCCTTATAGGAATTAGATAGAATGAGAATCCACCTCGAAGAGTTCGAGTTCCAGTAAAAATTGTCTAAGCAAAGGAGTGCCAACTACAATCCTGGCGAAGGACACGTCACACGCCCGACCACTGTAGCTGATAATATATGACTCAGGAACATGTTGAAAGGCGAATCAAAGATATGATCAAAGTTCAGACTCAGATAACCAAAGGAATCCACAACAAATTGTAGAAAAGCCTGATCGTACATGAGCTATAGGATGGTGAGGTCCCCACCGGTTCCACACTCTGAAGATCCAAAATACAAAGAAACTGATCCACTAAAGCACGTCTAAGAGTTTCAGGATGCTTTAGGCTTACATTTCACGTCCAACCACATACTATGTCGGCTCTTCCTACTAACTTATCAGGCAAAACCTCTGTGATGGTTCCATACACTACCCAAAAGATCTTTTACAACTATTGAACAGCTGCGAGAACTCTTCATCAAGAATTACTCACACACAGGATAAAGATGAGAATTTATATTCTCTTTTTAGCCATGAATAGATGCCAGGAGAGAAGCTCGAGACATTACCATGAAGTTTCTGGAGGTAGCTCGAAAGTAGATCAACTTGACCAAAAGATCACTATTTCTACTTTTACCAATGTTTTACTCGTTGATAGAAGAGGGAATGGGTACCTCTCGTTCTAATCAAACCTACAACATTGGAGGACATGATCGAAAAGGTTAACGGATCATCGATCTCGAAAGAATGGTGTCCGACAGGCGAGAAAATTAGAAATCAACATTGACAGCTCGATATCAATCCACGGGCCAAGATTTCAACCATGCTACTAATCAAGGAGGAGGCAGGAAATGAAAAAAATCTAATGACGAACAACCTCGGAAGGGCAGTAACTTGCCAAAACCCTGTCTCCCCAAATGAATGTAACCATAGCCAGTATTTATCCTATACTTTTGAAGGATAGATTTTTTTACATTACATAGTATCTCCAACCATTGAAAACAAGCTATTATATTCACCACAAGGTCAGACATCATGAGACAGACACTGTTTTACCTTACAACGACTGTTGGAGTATATCTTTATAGATGGACGAATGCATGAATACATTGTGGACGTTAAGAATTACAAGAATAGAAGTTACAAACTTCCTACAGAAAGTCGTGCAATCGAAGAACCGATAGAAGAGAGGCATTTATACTACATCCCTCACCACTTCGTTGAGACTCAGATCGTCAACCAATCGAAGAGAAGCAAAGAAGACGTGTAGGCCAATGTTACGACCTGTCCATAAAAATAAAGAAGCTCATTTACTTTTCGTGTCCAGCTCTCAACGAACAGAATTTCTTTCGATGACTGTGATGTTCGTCATGTCAACTTTCCTCACCACGATGCTTTGGTAATCATGTTAACAATGAAAATGTGGTGCTTTACACGATGATGATAGATACTGGTAGTACTATTAAACTACTTTTTCAAAGTATGATTAATCAGGTGGGACTGACCAGCAAAGTACAGCCCAGTGACATTGATATCTATGGGTTCAACGGATCTAAAGAAGAACGTGTAGGAAGATTATACTTCCTATTATAGTAGGACCCATAACATTGACATGGCCTTTTATGTTACCGACGATCATTCAGTTCTGTTCTCATTCGACTTGATGAGAAGACAGAAAAACTTGCTTACTTTATCAGCAAAACTCTCACTCCCGTAGAATCCCGGTATGCAAGACCGAGAAACTGCTCTTAGCTCTCGTATACCTCCGCAAAAGTTGAAGCTATATTTTCAAGCTCACTCAGTTCGAGTAATAACAAATTATCCTTTGCGAGAAGTCTTATCCAAATGAGAAATCAAGACAATATAACAATAGTCAGTCACCCTTGGCGAACATGACATCCGTTTTGAGCCATGACATTCTAAAAAAGTGTAAGCAGTAGAAAATTTCCTTGCAGACTTCCCAGTAGAAGATCCTGGTTGGAAAGAAGACGTACGAATACTAATAAGAATAGTTCGGAGAAAGTCAGACTGGATAACTAAAAGGTTGGCATCTTTTAACTGATGGATCTTCTAGACCTCAGGATCGGGCATCAGAATCATACTTATCACACCTTCCAATGATAGGATCGAAAAACATTTAGACTTAATTTCAAAGCTACAACATTGAGGCTAATAGAGGCAATGATTTGCGGTCTAGACTATGGCTATCAATTGAGTTTCTGAGTTATCTGTGTATATGGACTCTTTGCTCATTATGAGCCTTACACTGAAAAGTTTCAGAATAATGGAAAGATGATCCATTATGCTACAGCAGTAGCTGATAAAATGCGCAATTCAAGAGGATTACTATTGAGCATTATCGCGTGGAGTAAACATCATTCTGATTCTCTCACATAACTAGGAGTCCTAGGCACAGAACTTGATATCTCTAGATCAAATTTTTTCCACCCCCAGCATTAATATCTTAAGCTCAAATTCTATAAATACCGGGGCGTTGAAGAGGACGAGGACGTTGTATACAACCTTTCCTTAAGTATATCGGACTTAAACGCATTTTGACGGTGAACTCCCTGCGATCCCACTAAGAGAACACGTACTTGATAATGCTAATGATAGATCATGGAAAACGGTCTCCTTTATAAATTTCATTCACAGACCGTTTCTCGAGTGCTTATCCAGCAAAGACTCAAATTCCTACACAAAATCCATGAAGGTACTTGTGGTCCCCATGCAGCAGAATGATCTCTGGCCAATCGGCTCTTACTCAGGAGTCTTTTGGCCTAAAATGAAAGCTCAAGCCATCGAACTTGCAAGAAGTACAATGCCTGCAAATGTCATGACCCCCATATTCGAGCTCCAGCCATTGAGCTCCATTACAGCAACGTTGTTTGGTCGTTCAAAAGATGGGCCCTCGACCTCGTAGAGATTTCTCACTGTACCAGGCAAAGAAACACCTCCTAGTAGTAGTGATTACTTCACAAAATGGGCAGAAGCGGTCCCTCATGTTGTACAAGAGAAGACAAAGTCATCAAGTTTATATGGGAAACCATCATCATTCGATTTGGCTGCCCCCATCTCATTAGAATTGACAATAAACCTTAATTTGTTGGCTCCAGAGTCGCTAAATTTCTCAATCACACAACATCATTCACTCTCACTCCAATCTATATTACCCAAAGGAAAGGTCAGGCAAAAATCACTAATCAACTATCATGAATGAAATCAAAAAATGCTTGACAGAGAAGAAAGGTAAATTGGGTCCAAGAATAACCACATGTATTATGGCATATCGTACAACACTCCAAGTATCAACTGGATGCACGTTGTTCCAATTAGCATATGGTACAGAAACCATCATCCCACATAATATCATCACCCATTACGCGACCATGCCAGAATGAATTCCAGTTGGCATATAACATGAACTAGATTGAAGAAGCCAGGGATAGAGGAATAATGAACTTGGGAAGATACTACCATGCTCTAGCCCGATCTTATAACAAGCGAGTTCGCCATAGAGAGTTTGAAATCCAAGATCTCGTCCTCCGAGAGTTCCCAAGCACAAAAAGAAGTCAATGCTGGGAAACCGGCCAAAAATTAGGAATGCCCTTTTGTCATTGTTGCAAAAGTGGCCCTGGTTCTTATAATCTCGCTACTAAACATGGAGAACGATTGCCTAATCCTTGGAACGCAAGGATTGAAGTTGTATCAAAGATAATATTCCATCACAGTATACTATTCTAAAATTAATCTATCTTGTATGACGACCTTACTCAATGAAAACTTATGTTTGATCCCCATACATCTGAGTACTTTCTACTATTTCATACAGTACTCTATCTAACGCATTCTTTGTACGTCAATCTTGCACAATGAAATACTTATGTTCGATTGCTCTACATTATAGTACTTTCTAATAATCCAACAAAACTTCTATACACAGATTATAGATCGTTTGTTTCTTTGGCCAAACTGATCAACTAGTGCATTATAGATCATTTGTTTTTTTCGACCAAACTGATCACATATAACATTACTGATCATTTGTTGCTTTGGTCAAACTGATCATCTCGTACATTACAAATCATTTGTTACTTCAGCCAAACTGATCACATATTACATTATAGATCGTTTGTTGCTTTGGCCAAACTGATCATCTTGTACATTAGAAATCGTTTGTTGCTCTTCGGTCAAGCCAAATTGATCACATATAACATTACAGATTGTTTGTTGCTTTGGCCAAACTGATCATCTAGTACATTACAAATCGTTTGTTGCTTCAGCCAAACTAATCACATATAACATTACAGATCGTTTGTTACTTTGGCCAAACTGATCATCTAGTACATTACAAATCATTTGTTGTTTCGGTCAAACTGATCACATATCGCATTATAGGTCGTTTATGGCTTCAACCAACTAATCTTCTATGTTCAACTTTTGTTGCCTCAGCAACCATCTACTATACAAATGCTTTGAGTCATGCTATAAAACAAATATTTAACTCATATATTATTGTTGATTCCTCAGGAGCTAGTACAATCATTCTTTTGTCTGCAGTCCTATCTTTATACAATTTATCTACTATATTGGCTTAGTATAAATAAAATCTCATTACATTCCTTACTCCTCATTCCTCACTAGGACTATCACTTGAATCATCGCCTAAATTAGAAGATCCTACATGTCCCCCCACAACCCTTATACTGTTGTTACCGTATAAACTCTGACATTCTCCCCATACCAATTTTCTTTCCCCCTCTAACCATACTCTGTTTCAAAGTTCCAATTTTGGCCACCATGGTATATAGATACTCAGACCGCATTGCCTCTATGTCACACTGTACACCTTTGAAATTAAATCGTCATATACCATTTTACTTTCTACTTCCAATCTCTTGAATTCTGATACAAAGAACGAAATCAATGCTGTCATATCTTTCCCGTGCACATCACCTGCTTCATTTCTCACCTGTTTAGACAGAATAAACTCGCTAAGCTTACTTTGAACTTCCTTCAGCTAGCTTCCAAGTGTTCACAATGTTTGTCTACTCTTTATTTTTTATCAAACACATTAGAATTCCGAGCTTCCAACATCGTCATAAATTTGTCCATATGATAAATCAAAGATATTGACCCCTCCATTTCAGCTTCACGACCTTCACATTCTACCCTCCTTTTATCAAGATGTATCTCCGTCTGGAAAAGGTTCGTATCTAACTTCGTATTTGCATTACGCAACTCTACATTCTCTACTAGGTACTCCAAGATATTTAACTCCAATGCCTTATGGTATACTCTAGAGTAACTACTTTATTCCAGGCCTCATTTGTGTTTTTATTCTTCTTATTACGGGCCTCTTCCATCTTTTTTACCATCACATCAGCAACCAACCACAATACTTCATAATTACGAGCTCGCATATTAGCTATCTTCGCCTCAAGCATATTCACTTGGCATTGCAAGTCTTTCACATTATTACCTTCCTCCTCTAACTCTACCATAGCTCTATAATTCAAACTCTAAAGATGTCAACTCTACCCCCTGCTGGATAGTTTGCCTTGAATAACCTGGTAATTCAACCTCCTTTTTTCTTATTATTCCTTTTAACTCCTCTATTTTTTTCAGTCCACTGGATAAATCTACCTCTTTCTTCAGTAGCTCCTCAGATAACTGAGTTGCTGTATTTTGTTCTTGTGTTATCTCCACCTTCATGTTTCATCTAATTCAATAACATTTTTTAGTGCCTCCTGATACGAACTTAGTTCAATGTTCAACTGTTTATTTCGAACGCATAGCGCGTCACATTGATTCTGGACACTGCTAGTTCCACCTATAGTAGCCTACTTACAGCCTTCCAATACCAGTCGAATACTCGAAGGCTATATTGAAGCCTACCCAGACTCGAAGCCCAACAAGACCACAGTAAGTCCAGAGGCCTTCCAAGACTAGTCGAATACTCGAAGACATAATCGAAGTCGAAGATAGACAATCAACACCAGAATTCAACATAAGTACTAGAGAAACTTCAACCATGGGAGCACATGGTTGAATGTAGATCGCCTGATAGCCCGCTTGCCAGACAGAACGGGTACAAGCCGCTTGACAACTATAGTGTCAAAACCAACAACTATAGTGTTAGAACCAATAACTACAGTGTCAAAACCAATACTATAGTGTCAGAACCAGCTGCTACAGTTGTCCCAAAGGATATACAAGGTATCTTTGACCTCCATGGTGACTCATCCTTTTTTATACCTATACATCTCTCTCAACA